>AWOL01S0004649.1:81386-96467 GCA_000715115.1 Nicotiana otophora | reverse complement strand
TTGGGTGAAGAAAATAACATTTGCACTTAAATTAAAGCATCAGATAACTACTAATTTGGATGTGAAACTATTTAATTTAAAACATAATAATTCCTTTTATTTAAATGAACTCAATCATCGAACATCAGTAAGAAAACCAGAACTATACTTCTTCAGAGTCATGTGCTAAAAAGTCAAAGCCAACCCAATATAACTAGGAGCACAAAACACATAATTATAAAATCAACGAGTACATCACGGAAGAAGACAAAAATTTACATATCACGGAAAAACAAAAAAACTAAAGGCAAATACATTCATAGAAAAATATCAACAAAGGGCACTCCCGAGGTACCACATCGTAGTCCCAAAAGTAAATATGCAAGATAGGGAGAAACTCCTGAGGTACTCCTCGTAGTCCCAAAAGTAAATATGCAAGACAGGGGGATCTCCCAAAATACCGTTCCGTAGTCCCAAAGTAAATATGCAGGACATGGGGATCTCCCGGAATACCGTTTTGTAGTCCCAAAGTAAATATGCAGTGCAGGGAGATCTCCCGAAATACCGTTCCGTAGTCCTAAAGTAAATATGCAGTGCAGAGGGATCTCCCGGAATACCGTTCCGTAGTCCCAAGGTAAATATGATTTCTGCACATCAAATGCTCGCATATCACAAATGGTTCATCAAGTGCTCAAATATTACAACATATCACAAAAATCAACAATACATCATTTTCCATAATAAGTAGCCCATGGCTCGACCATTATGTGCACAAAATCATAACAAAATATCCGGGAGTGAACAACTCGACAAAATAATATTTTACATAAACTCAAGGTGGCAATCACACCAAATCATCATAGAAAAACTATTTCAACAAACAAGGATCTAGGCATGACAAAATAGAGGATTTAATAAGTGCCAATAATTTCCAACTTAATACCTAAGGGCGTCTAAGGATTTTAATCAATGAAATTTTCACATATAAACCAAGTACGTACTCGTCACCTCGCGTACATGATTTTCAATTACACAATTTGCACATAATACTCAATGCCTAAGGGGTATTTTCCCCACTCGAGGTTCAGCAAAACACTTACCTTTTTGAAGTTATGCCGATATTCAAAAATCTCCTTCTTGCTTGAATCGACCTCTGAATCGCTCAAATCTATCTAAATTAATTGTATAACTTCCTTAAAATTTATCAGAAACAATTCCGGATAATAATACGTCGACTTAAAATTTATTCCAAAAAGTCAACAAAAGTCAACGTAGGACCCGCCCCTCGGAACCCGACGTAATTTTTATGAAATCCGAATACTCATTCTGATATGACTTCAACCATACCAATTTTATCAAATTCCGATAACAACTCGACCTCCAAATCATAAATTATTGTTTTTGGAAGATTTTGCAAAAATCTTGATTTCTTCCATTTAAATCCAAAATAAATGATGAATATAACCATATAATCATGAAGTATAATCACTTTAGGATATAGAACACTTATGCCAATCCATATGGTGTAAATTGCCTCAAAATTCGCTTCAATCCGAGCTCTATAGCTCCAAATATGTTAAAAATGGCTGAAATCTCGAAATATAACTAGTTCCAGGTATTTACTCTTCGCGATCGCGAAGCACAAAATTTTTCAGCCCCCTAAATTGCTCTTCGCGATCATGGAAAACCAATCGCGATCGTGAAGAACAAACTCCCCAACTCTTCCGGACAGCCTCTAGTATAATGGTCATAACTAATTTTGCAAAATTCCAAATGATGATTGGTTTAACTTTGTGAAAACAAGATTTCAAGGATTATAACTTTAATTTGTTGCTCATCTCCCAATTCCTTATATATTTCGAGAAATAAGCTTCCAAAGTCAGCCCAATGCAACAGAGATTTCCAAACTCTTCGCGGACAGCCTGTAGTTTATCTATTATAACGTTTTTTACACAACTCCAAATGACAAATTGTTTATATTTCTGAAACCTAAACACAAAGGTCTACAATTTTCGTTTTTGGATCATCTCCAAATTCCTTATAGATTGCGAGATATAAGCTTCCAAAGTCGGGTTAGTGCAGCAGAAAATTTCCTCTACGCGAACGCGAAAGGCCTTCCGCGATCGAGATTCACTGGCCATTTTCCCCCATTTTGTGCTTCGCGATCGCGACCAATTCCACACGATCGCATAGCACACTTCAGTAGCCAAAAACCAGCAGCTATAAATGGCCTAGAAATGGTCCGAAACCACCCCGAAACTTACCCGAGCCCCTCGGAACCCCGTCCAATCATGCCACCCAGTCCCATAACATAATACAGACCTACTCGAGGCCTCAAATTACATCGAACAACATCAAAACGACGAATCACACCTCAAATCAAAATCTATAAACTTTTAACTTTCAAATTCTATATCTTGTGCTGAAACACATCAAATCAATCCGGAATGACTTTAAATTTTGCACACAAGTCATAATTGACATAACGAAACTATTCAAATTTCCAGAATCGAATTCTGACAGCGATATCAAAAAGCCCACCCCCGGTCAAACTCTTCAAAAATTCAACTTTTGCCATTTCAAGCTTAATTTCACTTTGGACCTTCAAATAATTTTCTGGACACGCTCCTAAGTTCAAAATCACCCAACGGAGCTAACGGAACCGGCAGAACTCCATTCCGGAGTCGTCTTCACCTATTTCCGACTATGGTCAAAATCCTAAGAGTTAATCTTTTGTTTTAGGGACCGAGTATGCCAAACCACCCTGAATCATCCGGTAACTGAGTTCAATCACGCACGCAAGTCAATACGCATAATACAAAGCTGCTCAAGACCTTAAGTCGTTGAACAGGGCATTAATTCTTAAAACGACAAGTCGGGTCGTTACAATATATGTCACGACCCAAAATCCCACCACAGGCGTCGTGATGACACCTTGTCTCTAAGACTAGGTAAGCCGATTTCCATTATATTCTGAAGCCATTGTTTTAAAACGAAATTAAATTAAATAGATAATGAAAACCAACAGCGGAACAAATATGAATATAGCAACTTCCTAAGACTAGTACTGAGTCATGAACTCTAACTGAATACATGAAATGATCTCAAGGATCGAATACTCAATATTATTTGATTAATAATTAACAGTACAATAAAATAAAAAGATTTCAAGGGACTGCGATGACCAAGCAGCTCTACCTTGAATCCTTGCGATCATATTTAACTTTGTCCGAGTCCGATAGCTTCAATACCTGGCTCTGCACAAAATGTGCAGAAGTGTAGTATGAGTACACCACGGTCGATACCCAGTAAGTATCAAGGCTAACCTCGGTGGAGTAGTGACGAGGTACAGTCAAGACACTCACTAATCAATTAACATGTGCAGTGTAGCAGTATATAATAATAATAATAGAAACAAATGGCAATGATGACAACAAGAATAAATAAATGATGTAAACAACAAGGCAATAAGAACACCATAAATATTGCTCAAATGAATAAGGAACACAAATACAACCAATCAATCAAGTCCTTCAATTATACATTTTCCAATGTAAGTACTTCAAGTATAAATCTTTCAAATTTAAGTTTTTCAATAAAAATCCTTAGAATATAACCTTGTCAAATAAATATATATTTCGAATATACTCCCTTCAAATAAATTTCTTTCAACTATAATTCTTTCAAATAATATTTTTGGAATATAATTCCTTCAAATAAAAGTCACTATGTGACACCTCATTTCATAATCATAAAAATACGGGTCTCAACCCACTTCCATATTTCCACGGCACCTCGCGTCCATATTTCTATCACAACTGCATGGACAACTAACGTGCCAATAATATCAATGTATATAAGATCTACATGATCAATTTATTTCCACTAAAGTGAGTTTATAATTTTTAAATCAAGTAAGAAATCAATAAAGAAATAAATTTATTTTAGAAATCATTTGGGTGAAGAAAATAACATTGTACCTAAATTAAAGCATCAGATAAACTAGTGATTTGGATGTAAAACTATTTAATGTAAAACATAATAATAATTACTTTTATTTAAATCAGCTCAATCATCGAAAATTTGTAAGAAAAATCAGAAATATACTTCTTCAAAGTCTCGTGCTAAAACGCCAAAGCCAACACAATACAACTAGGAGCACAAAATACATAATAATAAAGTTAACTAGTACATCACGGAAGAAGACAAGAATTTACATATTAAATAAAACAAAATCACCCAAGACAAGAATATAAATAAAGAAATATCAATAGGGCACTCCCGAGGTACCGCCTCGTAGTCCCAAATCATAAATAAATTCACAATATCTTATTTCCTTATATCACCACGGGAGCCTTCACATTTCATTTTAAAGAAATTATTTTCCCGAAATAGCATCCCGCGTTTTAGCCACCCTTATCACACCGCATGACTTCTAGAGTTTCCCTACTAGCCACGCGTTTCAAGCCACCCTTATCTCACCGCATGCGTTTCAACACCCTGACCTTATATCACCGCATGACTTCTAGTAGTTCCCCTACTAGCCACGCGTTTCAAGCCATCTTTATCTCACTGCATGCGTATCAATATCACGATATTTCACAAATCGCACCTCAAGTGCGCAAATATCACAGCATAATACAACTTGCACCTCAAGTGCCCAAATATTATAACATATCACAAATTGCACATCAAGTGCTCAAATATTACAACATATCACAAATTGCATCAAGTGCTCAAATCTTACAACATATTACAAATTGCACATCAAGTGCTCAAATATTATAACATATCACAAATTGCACATTAAGTGCTCAAATCTTACAACATATCACAAATTACACATCCAGTGCTCAAATATTATAATATATCACAAATTGCACATCAAATTCTCAAATATTACAACTTTCCACAGAAATCAACAATACATTATTTTTCCACGATAAGGAGCCCACGACTCGATCATAATATGTACAATATCTTACAAAATGTTCGGGAGTGAATACCTCAATCGAATAATATTTCACAATTTGGCACTTTGCCTCAATCTGATTCATGGCCTTTTTAATTCAATACCAAATTTTCAACAACGTGAATTGAAAAGTAATTCATCAAGGAACAACACCTCTTTTAAATCACAACTTCAAGAAATAAATAGATTTATTCATCTTATTAACTAATTTTTCCATTTAAATTAACTATAGGTAAAATCAATAATGAAAGTGTTTTCCATAAAAATGGCAACTCAAACAATCACAGAGTTCACCTAAAAGTTATAGTATTTTGTTCTAGTTTCCAGAAATTTAAACCATTCATCATTTGGACCTTTGTATATAAAGTTATGATCGATTGAAATTGGATTCCGAGCTCGATATCAAAAGGTCAACCCCCGGTCAAACTTCCCAAAAATTCAACTTTTGGCATTTCAAGCCTAATTCCACTACGGACCTCCAAATAATTTTCCGGACATGCTCCTAATTCTACAATTACCATACGGAGCTATTCACATCATCAAAATTCCATTCCGGAATCGTTGCTCAAAAGTCAACTCTTCGGTCAACTCTTTCCGTTTAAACTTGTACTAGTTGACTTTATTATTATGTGTTTTGTGCTCCTAATTGTATTGTGTTGACTTTGGATTTTTAGCACGAGACTCTGAAGAAGTATATTTATAGTTTTGCTTACTGATTTTCGATGATTGAGTTGATTGAAATAAAAGAAATTATTATTATGTTTTAAATTAAACAGTTTTACAACCAAACCGGTAGTTTATCTGATGCTTTGATATAAGTGCAAAGTTAGTTTCTTCACCCAAATTATTTCTAAAAATAAATTCAATTCTTTGTTGATTTCTTATTGGATTTAAAACTTTTAAACTCACTTTAGTGGAAATAAATTGATCATGTGGATCTTATATACATTGTGGATATTGGCATGTGAATTGCTGTGTGGTTGTGATATGAAATGTGGGCATGAGGTGCTGTGATTAAATGATAATAATATTTGGCACGTGAGTTATCCGTGCAGTTGAGATATGAAATGAGGGCACTATGTGCCGGGAAAATATAATGATTTAATAATGGGCTGAGACCCGTGTTTATGAAAAATATAAAAATTGGCTGAGATCCGTATTTTTATGATTATAAAATGAGGTGTCACATGGTGACTTTTTAGTTGAAGAATTATATTCATAATATTTATTTGGAAGGATTGTTATTATGAAAGAATTATATTTGAAAGATATTTATTTGAGGAAAATTATATTAGAAAGAGAGTATTTGGTAGAATTATATGTGAAAGATATTTATTTGAAGAATTTGATTTAATTGGGTGTACTTGTATTATTATTATTTGTTGAGCGATATTAAATGGTGTTGTGTTGTCTTGCTGTGCATATCACTGGTTGTTTTATGATATCCTTATTGTTATCTGTTTCTTACTATCTTGTACATTATATTGCATAGGCTATTAGACTAGTGAGTGTCTTGACCGTACCTCATCTCTACTCCATTGAGGTTAGTCTTGATACTTACTGGGTACCGACCATGGTGTACTCATACTACACTTCTGCACATTTTTGTGCAGAGCTAGGTATTGAAAATATCGGACTTGAGCAGAGTTAAAGCGGGATCGTAAGGATTCAAGGTAGAGCTGCTTGGTCGTCGCAGTCCCTTGGAGTCTTTTCATTTCATTGTACTATTAATTTGTAATCAAACAGTATTATATATTCGGTCCTCGTGATCATTCTATGTATTCAGTTAGATTTCGTGACTCAGTACTACCAGTCTTGGGAGGTTGTGTATTGTAATTATTTTCGCTGTTAGTTTTGATTACAAAACAAATGGCTTTGAAAAGGTAATTAAAATCGGCTTACCTAGTCTTAGAGACTAGTGCCATCACGACGCCTGTGGTAAAATTTTGGGTCGTGACAAGTTGGTATCAGAGCTCTAGGTTCATAGGTTCTATGAGTCACGAACGAGTCTAGTAGAGTCTTGCGGATCAGTATGGAGACGTCTGTACTTATCTTCGAGAGGCTACAAAACTATTAGGAAAATTCCATTTCTTTCGTTCCTATCGTGCGGAATTTGTTGAATTTGGAATTCGAACCTTTGTATATCCATTCTCTCGTAGATGGTGAGGACACGTGCTACTGGGTTAGCTGAGCAGGCATCCGCACATACTGCTAGGGCTGCAAGATGCCAGAGCCAAGGTAGAGGTCAAGGAAGGGCACGTGCTACGACTAGAGAACCTGTCAGAATGACAGTTGAGAAGCCACCAGTAGTTCCAGTTGGGGGACAGGTACTAGAAGCACCTGTTGTTACCCCCGGACTTTAGGAGACTTTGGCACAGTTCCTGAGTATGTTTGGTACATTAACTCAGGTGGGATTGATCTTTGTTGCACTAAACATTCCGCAGATTGGGGGAGTAGCTCAGACTCGTACCACAACTCCAGAGCAGCAGGTTCACGTTGGTCAGGTTCCGGTTGTAGTACCGGAACAACCTGTTATTCCGGTTCGGCCTAAGGTCAAGCCCGAGGCATCAACTTGAAAGGTTTAAGAAATACTATCCACCAACTTTCAGTGGCACAACTACACAGGATGCCCAAGAATTTCTAGAAAATTGTCACTGTATTCTCCGCACCATGGGTATTGTGGAGGTGAGCGGATTTGCCTTTACTACATTTTAATTGGCAGGCGCAGCGTATTGGTGGTGGCAAATCTATGAAGAAAGTGGACCAGCTAATGCCACACCACCAACTTGGGCTCAATTTTCGGAAATGTTCTTGAAAGAGTTTGTTCCCCAGACTCTCAAAGATGCGTGACGCACAGAGTTTGAATGGTTGCGTCAGGGCACTATGACAGTGTCAGAATATGCAATCAGGTTCAGTGAGTTAGCCCGTCATGCACCTATCTTAGTTCCTACAATAAGAGAACGGGTCCGTAGATTTATTAAGGGGCTCGGTTATGATATTAAAATATGCATGGCTCGAGAGTTGCAAACTGATACTCCATTTCAATAAGTAGTGGAGAATACAAGGAAGATTGAGGGTGTTTTAGGCGAGGAAAGAGAGTCTAAGAAGGACAAAAGATCTCGAAGATATGGAGGGTTCAATGGATTTTACTCTTCAGCTATAACCCATTATAGCGGAGACTCGAGTAGTCGGTCAGCTCAGTTCGCACATCATATTACTCGGAGTGCTCCAGTTTACAGTGCACAACCGACACGAGATTCTTACAGTGGTTATTCCAGTTATCCGATATAGACTCAGTATGAGCAGCCGCGACCTCAGAGGGGTTGTTATGAGNAAAGGGAGTCTAAGGAGGCCAAAAGGTCTCGAAGATCTGGAGGGTTCAATGGATTTTACTCTTCAGCTAGAACCCATTATAGCGGAGGCTCGAGCAGTCGGTCAGCTCAGTCCGCACATCAGATTACTCGGGGTGCTCCAGTTTATAGTGCACCACAGATACGAGATTCTTACGGTGGTTATTCTAGTTATTCGGCATAGACTCAGTACGAGCAGCCGCGACCTCAGAGGGGTTGTTATGAGTGTGGTGATACTAGGCATATCATGAGAGATTGTCCCAAACTTGGGAGGGGTGGATTTCATCAGAACACTCCAGCTATAAGCTTTATTCCAATTAATACTCCACATGCACCGTCAGCAAGAGGTGGAGGACAGACGGGTAGTGGTCGCCTAAGAGGTGGAGGCCCGACCCATTGATATAATCACTATGATTTGGCTGAGGCCGATACACCGGATGGTGTCGTTACAGATACGATCCTGATTTTGTTATAAAAGGATATTTTCCTTTAATTTGATTCAGTTCTAGATATTGAGGTGAGTCCTCCTATTATGCTCCGCTTATGGGTGAGCTTTGTAAATTTGTGACCCACTTATATGTTTATCCCTGTTGGCAGATTTGAAGATGTGAGTCCATGTCTGTCATTTTATTTTTGTGCACCATTGAGGACTATAAGTCCAAAAGAAAAATTTTATTATTCAATACAGTGGGTTTAATGTATTTCGGAATAATTAATTCCAATATTTATGAATCATACGCCCTACCGGTATGAGGGTTCATTATATGTTGTGCAAATTGTTTATGAAATATATTGAAAAGAAGAAAGAAAGGAAATTGAAAATTTTAGTTGGCACAATGTGCAACAAAATTGTGATTCGGATTTGAGGACGAGATCCTCGTATTTTTACATGATGTGAAATATTTAAACCGGGCTGCAAACCGCGGTGGAAGTTATGTAAGGACGAGGTCCTTTTGGTGAAATATTTATGAGTTTAAAATTATCCCTTTGTGAAATTAATTTGTACAATAATATTAATAAGGAGTCATGCCTGTTAGGCTTATTTGATAATTCTTGTGTATTTGTTTTGTTTATATTCATCCATTTTCGTGGTGTAAACATTGATTTTTATCCTATGAGGTGAGTGCCCAAGTGGCGTTAAATGTGACTCATTAATCCGAGTAAGTAATCATGAGGTCTTCATGCCTCACATTCCGTTGTCAGTATTGTAAATATTCGAAATGAGGTGGTAGTTAATATGAGATTAATTATGAATAACTTTTAAGACCAGAGATGTGGTGATGAGCATACATATGATGTGCTTCATGTCCTGATATCATTATGATAAGGCAATGCTGAGATTAATGTTATTGATATATACCCTGTGGTATTTTGTTGGGTTGTGGATATGTTTTTAGGAGTTGTTTGGGTGTTACTCTAGCAGGTGGATAGGCCCAGTTACAGGGGAGACTCTGCCGAAATATTTGAAACATTTGGGAGTTAGTAAAATTTGGAGGATTGAGAATTTGCAAAAGAAGAGATAAATATGTTATGTGTTTGAGGGCGAATGATCCTAAGCGGGGAAAAATATAGCACCACAGAGAAAGTTTTGAGTTACTTCAACACTATTTACAAAATTTATATGTGCACATGCACGAGTTGTTATAGCCAGTTGAGACTAATGTTGTGCGTTGTTGTGAGAATTCAGGCATTTTTGGAAATGATTGGAGAATTAGGGATTTTTCTTTAAAACTTATAAGAATGGAGAAAAGAAATAATCTCAAATGAGATGGTGTTGTCGGACCCGTGTTAAATTGCGTGAATATAAAATCACTCACAAGTATGTGTGCAAGAATATACTCAATAATTTAAAGTCCTCAGAAAGATTCTTAGCACGTGAGGACGAACGTTTGTTTAAGAGGTGGAGAATGTAACGACCCGACTTGTCGTTTTAAGAATTAACGTTCCGTTTAGTGACTTAAGGTCTCGAGAAGCTTCGCAATATGTATTATGACCCGCGAGTGTGGTCGAGTTTGATTTACTAAAGATTCGGAATTAAATTAAAAGAACAATCCTTAATTTGAAGCTTAAATGGAAAGAGTTGACTGGAGAGTTGACTTCTAAGAAAATGACTCCGAAATGGAATTTTGATGATGTCAATAGCTCCGTATGGTGATTTTGGACGTAGGAGCGTGTCCGGAAAATTATTTGGAGGTCCGTAGTGGAATTAAGCTTGAAATGCCGAAAGGTGCATTTTTGGGAAGTTTGACCCGGAAGTTGATTTTTTGATATCGGAGTCGGAATCCGATTTCGGAAGTGGGAGTAGGTTCGTAATGTCGAACGTGACTTGTGTACAAAATTTGAGGTTATTCGGACGTGATTTGATAGGTTTCGACATCGATGGTAGAAGTTGAAGTTTCAAAGTTCATTATATTTGAATTAGGGTGTGATTCATGATTTCGATGTTGTTTGATGTGATTTTAGGCTTTGAGCAGGTCCGTGTTATGTTATGGGATAGGTTGGTACGATTGGACGGGCTCCCGAGGGGCTCGGGTGTGTTTCGGGGTGGTTTTGGACCAAATTGGAGTTGTTTGGACTGCTGTTGCTGAAGTCTGGTTTCCTTCTTCGCTAATGCGCAGGGAGTCCCACGTTCGCGAAGAGGAATTTGAGGGACTGATGGTTTACCCTTCGCGAACGCGAAGCTGTGGATGCGCACGCGAAGAAGGAGCAGGGCAAGCCTTCGCGAACGCGGCCCAGGCAACGCTAACGCAAAGAAGAAAGGAAGATTGGGGCCTGGGGTCATTTGGCCTTCGTGAACACGAAGATTGGAATGCGGACGCGAAGGAATTGGTCAGCTGGTCATCGCAAACACGACGAGGGGTTCGCAGATGCAAAGAGGAAATGATGGGGCAGAAACGATTGGCCTTCGCGAACGCGATGAGGAGGTCGCGAACGCGATGAAGGATTTGAGGTGGTTGGGTTTTGGCCTTTGCGAACGTGAAGCAATGGTCGCGAACGCGAAGAAGTCCTATCTGGACAGAATTAAAAGTCCCAAAAACGGGGGTTTGAATTCATAACTCAAAATCAAATTTGGAGTTCGGTAGAAGACGATATTTGGAGAGATTCTTGCATGGGTGTTTGGGGTAAGTGATTCTTATCCAGTTTTGATTAATTTTCATGATTATGTCTTTGAATTCATCATTTAATTCGGATTTAATAGAGGAAAAATCAAGATTTTTGTAAAAGCTTCCAAAAACGAAAATTTAAGATTTGGAAGTCGAGTTGTTATTGGAATTCGATAAAATTGGCATGGTTGAACTCGTATCGTAATGGGTGTTCGGATTTCATGAACATTTTGCCGGGTTCCGAGGGGCGGGTCTCGCGTTGACTTTTGTTGACTTTTTAGAATAAAATTTTAAGTTGACGTATTATTATCCGGAATTATTTTCGATGAATTGTAATGAAGTTATACAATTAATTTGGATAGATTTGAGCTGCCCGGAGGTTAATTCAAGCAAAAAGGCTATTTTGAAATATCGGCCTAACTTCAAAATTATAAGTGCCTTGCTTATCCTCGAGTGGGGGAATTACCCCTTAGGTATCGAGTCTTATGTGCCATATTGTGTAATTAAACCATGTACGCGAGGTGACGAGTATGTACTTGGTTTATATGTGCAAATTTCATGTATTAAAAATCCTTAGATGCCCTTATGTATTAAATTGGAAATTATTGGCAATTATTAAATCCTCTATTTGTCATGCCTAGATTCTTGTTTGTTGAAATTGATTTTACATGATAATTTGGTGTGATTTCCACTTTGATTTTTATGTGAAATATTATTTTGTTGAGTTGTTCACTTCTAGATATTTTGTGAAATATTCTTATGGTCGAGCCATGGGCTCCTTATTGTAGAAAATAATATATTGTTGATTTACTCCATTGAGGTTAGTCTTGATACTTACTGGGTACCGACCGTGGTGTACTCATACTACACTTCTGCATATTTTTGTGCCGAGCCAGGTAATTGCAATATCGGACTTGAGTAGAGTTAAAGCGGGATCGTAAGGATTCAAGGTAGAGCTTCTTGGTCGTCGCAGTCCCTTGGAGTCTTTTCATTTCACTGTACTGTTAATTTGTAATCAAACAGTATTGTATATTCGGTCCTCGTGATTATTCTATGTATTCAGTTAGAGTTCGTAACTCAGTACTACCAGTCTTCGGAGGTTGTGTATTGTAATTATTTTCGCTGTTAGTTTTGATTACAAAATAAAATGGCTTTAATAAGGTAATTAAAAATCGGCTTACCAAGTCTTAGAGACTAAGTGCCATCACGACGCCTGTGGTGGGATTTTGGGTCGTGACAACGGGTCATAATACTTATTTCGAAGTTGCTCGAGACCTTAAGTCGTTGAATGAGGCATTAATTCTTAAAACGGCAAGTCAGGCCGTTACACCAAATGACCCCAAATTCACACCATGTAATCTCCACAGCCTCCTTTTTCCATATCTCCAAACCAAATCCTTTAAAAACCCCTCACAAATCCTTGAATTTTAGATCTAGGAAACTTTAGTCGCCAATGTTTTGCCCAAAATCTTGAAGTCCCGGCCACTACCACCCCACAATACCTACATCAACGGATATAACTCATCAAGACCTACCTATTGATGTCAATTCCATCCCGAAAATTCGGCAATTAAAAATCCGGCCAAATTCCGGCGATCACCCCGAACGTCCTCATTTGGTATACCCCTATTCTCGTTTTCTTTGTCTATTTTTTCTAATTGTATTGTATTTAGTTTATGTCTAGCATAATTTATGATTTTGTTTTTATTTTTATTATTATTATTATTATTATTATTATTATTATTATTTATATTAGTTGTGTTTAATCTATGTTAGCTTAGTCATTCATAGTTATTAACCATTGATAATTAATTATTCATTAGTTTTGAAATAGCTATTCGCTTAGTCATGATAGTTTATGATAAAATTTTCAAGTGCTTAGTGAATTTCTTTTATTGGATTTGAGTATTTGCATTTTGTGTTGATAAAAGCTGAAATTAAACAAGAAATAGTACAAGTTTGATTGTTTTTATTGTGCAAAGACTTTGGATGTAACGACCCGACCGGTCATTTTGAGTATTACAACCTTGCTTCCCCCTTTACTGCTCAAATTGTACTTTGCATTTGTTGTGTGAATTGCCGGGATAAATGGTTCGGGTCCGGTGAGGTTTTGGAATGAACTGGAACACTTAGTTCCAAGGTTTAAAGCTTAAGTTAAACTAGTGATTTGATGTCGACTTATGTGTAAACGACCAAGGAATGGAGTCTTGATGATTCCAATAGATCTGTATGGTGATTTTGGACTTAGAATCGTGTCCGGAAAAATTATTTGGAGGTCCGTAGTAGAATTTGGCTTGAATTGCCGAAAGTTGAATTTTTGGAAAGTTTGACCGGGGGTTGACTTGTTGATATCGCAGTCGGAATCCAATTTTGGAAATTGGAATAGGTCCGTAATATTAAATATGACTTGTGTGCAAAATTTGAGGTCAATCGGACGTGATTTGATGTGTTTCGGTGCAAGTTATAGAATTTGAAGTTTCAAGGTTCAATGATTTCGAATTGAGGTGTAATTCATCATTTCGTTGTTGTTTGGTGTGATTTGAGGTCTCGCGTAGGTCCGTGTTATGTTATGGTACTTGTTGATATTGTTGGTTGAGATCCCGTGGGCCTCGGGTGAGTTTCAGACGGTTAACGGATCAAATTGGGACTTAAGGATATGCTGGAACTGCTACCTACTGGTGTGATCGCACCTGCAAAGATTTTGATCACAGGTGTGAAGCCGCATGTGCGTGAAATAAGCAGCAGAAGCGGCCAAGAGTGGGATTTGGTAGTGCTCGCAGGTGCGGGGAATTTGCCGCATCTGCGAGGCCGCAAGTGCGAAGGCATTGGCGCAGAAGCAGACTGGGGCTGGCGTGAGGCGACCGCAGGTGTGAAGGGGAATGCGCATCAGCAAAGCCCGCATATGCAAGAATAGCACCACAGATGCGAGATTTTAGAGGGCCGGCTGTTTTCCGCAGGCGCGCATTTTTGTCCTCAAATGCGGATGCGCAGGTGCGAGCCCAGGCACCGCAGGTGCGGAAATGCCTGGGCAGTATTTAAACACGAGGGTTCCGAGATTTTTCTCATTTTTGAAATTTTAGAGCTCGGTTTGGGCGATTTTGGAGAAGAAATTTTCCACACAACTTGGGGTAAGTGTTCTTAACTCCCTTGTGATTATATTCAATGAATTCATCTTCATTTTTGGTGTAAGATTATTGAATCTTCAAGAGAAATAGAAGAAAATATCTATAATGTCACAAAACGAATTCTTCAAGTTTGAATACCGATTTGGAGTCGGATTTGAGTGAAATTAGTATGGTTGAACTTGTAATTTGATGGATTGTCGTATTTTGTGAGTTTCGTCGGATTTCGAGACGTGGGCCTCACGGGTGAGTTTTGGAGCGTAATTTCGAATTTTGTGGAAAATATTAGCATTTTTATATTGAATTAATTCCTATGAATTGTGTGGACTGAATCAAATTAATTTTGGTAGATTCAAGCCGTTAGGGAGTTAATACACGTATAATGGGATTTCTGGAACATTGTTTAGCTTGCTCGACTTTGGATTCGGCTTGTTCGAAGTAAGTAACTCTTCTAATCTTGGAGTTGAGGGTATGAACCTTGAATATATGTATTTTGTAAATTATTGGGAGGTGACGCACATGCTAGGTGACGGGCGTGTGGGCGTGCACTATAG
>AWOL01S0004649.1:52149-80054 GCA_000715115.1 Nicotiana otophora | reverse complement strand
CATGCGGTTTTATGTGTTAAAGAAATTAAGCTGAAAAGCATATTAAAAATCATGTTGAGGCTATGTGCCAGTATTATTGGGACCCACATAGGTCATACTGCTATTAATTATTGTGTTAAATTAAAAATTGATACTCAGTCATATTCATTTCATTGCATATCATAACTCAGTTTTATGACTCTATTTTTATGCATATAAATGTTTTGGGATGAATGCCCTATTTTACTGAAATGCCCGAGTGGCTTGAGAGGTTTATAACAGAGTGAGGCCGAGGGCCTGATTTGTGAGGATATTTATGGGAATGAGCTGAACGCCGCAACATGTTGATATCGGCCGAGGGCCAGATTGTGAGGATGAGTGTGGATCGGGGCTGCCCGCATGCAACATACTTTATAATTATAGCACGTGAGTTGTCCATACAGCACGTGAGTTGTCCGTGTAGATTTTAGCGCTTGGGCTGAAGGAGCCTCTGCGGAGTCTGTACACACCCCCAGTGAGCGCAGGTACCTACTGAGTGCGAGTGCAGAGTACCGAGTGCCGAATGCTGAGTGACTGGGAGGCATGAGTGATTGTGAGGTATGCCCGAGTGGCAAAAGTGATTGTGAGGTATGCCCGAGTGGCAAGAGTGATTGTGAGGTATGCCCGAGTGGCACGAGTTACTGTGAGGTTTGCCCGAGGGGCTGTGTATGAGTGATGTTCTGCCCGAGGGGTTGTTTATGATTTTATCACTAAATTGCATCGCATTGGCATGCACACATGACATACAGGCACAGAGATTTATTTTTTCCTCATGCTGTACAACATTACATCATTCATGATTTCTCACACATTTTTGACAGATGGGTATAGTGATGCACTTGTTTTACACAGGTTATCCGGAATGAAAATGAAACATATTATTTATTATTGAGGAGATTTTTGGAGAAATTTATTGTTTTCAAACTATTCATATTACTGGCAACTTCGGCAAACGATTTGGGTTTTCACTGATGTATTTGAAAGAAAGAACTACTATTTATTTTTGAAATCATTATTTGGCTGAGTATTTTATCACTGACTTACTTCTGGTATTATTTGCTTTATGTTATTATGGATTGTTGTGGACTATTGGTTTTGGACCTGACCTTGGTGGAAGCTCGTCACTACTTTCAATCTATGGCTAGGTTTGTTACTTGCTCAGTACATAGGGTCTGTTGTACTGATACTACACTTCTACACATTGCGTGCAGATGTTGGCTGTTGTTGTTGCTGTGCTCGATGGTTGCGGGACTTGATGATGTACCTGCGTTCCTGTTGTAGCTGCCTCTTGTTTAGGGTAGCCTTAGATTTATAAAAGCTCCGTTTATGTATTATTCAAACAGACTATGTATTTATTTCATTTTCGCTTTGTATACTCTATTCTTAAAAGCTCATGATTTATACTACAAGTTCTTGGGGGATGTATAAGAGTAAAATGTTTATTCACTTGGATTGCTTGATTTGTACTACCAGTTCTTGGGGGATGTATAAGAGTAAAATGTTTATTCACTCGGATTGCTTTAATAATTATTATTGAAATTGGATAGTTGGTAATTGGCTTACCTAACGAGATGGGTTAGGTGCCATCACGACTAGTTGGATTTTGGGTCGTGACAAGCTGGTATCAGAGCACTAGGTTCATAGGTTCTACAAATCATGAGCAAGTGTCTAGTAGAGTCTTGGAGATCGGTATGATGACGTCCATACTTATCTTCGAGAGGCTACAGGGCATTTAGGATATATACTTCACATCTTTCCTTCCTTATCGTGCGAAATTGATTCAGCTTGAAATATAACTTTTTGAATTCCTTCCACGTATTCGTATGTGCACATGAGCGCTCGGTATCAGATGTGCATTGTCGGCTTATGATTTTATGAACGAGGTTCAAGAGGTGTATTTTGTGTTTTGGTGATGGGCCACTTTGGAGGACTTGAGGCCAGGTTTAGACCGCAGCTTAGGCTCGGTAACTTCCGTTATAACCTATACATTTGGACTCATATGTCCGGTAATATCCCTATGAGTGGAAGTTGTGGCTCGATGAGCGGCGAAATGGCTTTGTGATGAGTAGCTGTAAATGCGGGATATTTTAAGACGATTTGAATATGACGAGAAGTGTTTCCTTGAAATGTAAAGGAAAGGCCATTGGGTGCTTGGTTTTCGAATTGATATGGCGTACAGTCTCCAATATGAATATTTTGAAAGATCTTTCACATTGTTAAATTTTGGGGTAAAACTAAATTCTCGTGTCTGGTTAATGAGTTTGGACTCAGAAAGATTAAGTGATTGCATAGTAATTGTGGTTGCGAAAAGGTATAACAAGATGCCAATTTGAGGCTGAGTAGGTGGGTTATCTTCTGCGGAGTAATATACGTAGGAGTATTCCTTATGATGTGAGTAGAGAGTTTTTTTTCTGCCGATGGGGTGTATGGGTGGATATTTGAATTTGAATCTGGCTGAGAAAGTTCACTTGAGTGTCAAGAGAATAAATACGAGCTTAGTGGATGATTGAGGTATATTATGGTTGGCGTTGTATGAACTTGGGAAGAAGTTTCGTTGGACTTATTATGGCATTATGGCAGTGAGAGAGTATTGGTATTGTGAGTTATGGAATATTTTAATCTATGGCTTTGAGCCAAGTGGGGGAGTCTGCTACTGACAATTTGATTTCATGGTTAGGTGTTGAATTTTTAATTTTGTCTGAGGCATACTTGTGGGTTAGCTATGACTTGCAGAAGTTGAGATCGAGGATGACTCGAATAAAGAAATTCTTGGTTAAGGATTATATTGCACGTATGAGTAAATGAAATTTGCGGGATGAGTGAGTTGTTATTGGTGAATGATGTAGTGCGCACGGAGTATGAATTTGATAGGTGGTGTTAAAGTAGAGTTACTTCCTTGAGTGTTGTGGTGCTAATGGGGCACGTGTCTTTGGCCCATTTGGGCAGTGCAATTAGATGTGAGAAAAGTGGGTGACTCACGAGAAAACTTCCAGTGGGTTTGAGAATTATATATATCAATTGAGAATGTTTCCGGACTTGTGTATGGATTCTACATTTTTGTGTAAGGAAGGTAAGAAGAACAATTTCAAATTCACATAATGTATTCTCAGAGTGAGTGTTGTGTTGTGGTATTTTTGAAGGTGCTTAAGAAGAATACAATTGCTTATGGGCCTTAGGGTGTTGTGGTTCTATGCTAAGGTTTGTGGGATAAGTTGTGGTTAAAGATCATGGTATTTTAGCAAGAACAAGTATCAATCTGAAGACAAATTCAGAAGGGACTCGGAGAAAAATAGGACAACTGGGTAGTAGGTTAGATCAATATGATAATGGATAAGATTGGTTCCTTGGGTGCATATGATATGGGGGTTTTCTACAGGTGCTTTGTGGACATACACCTAGACTTGGTGACTTGCGTGGCTTGGTCGAGTTAGAGGAATTTAGTTTTAAGGGCTTGACTACGTGCAAATGGATTCCAAAGTATTCTTGATGGTTTCTACCGGTGTGGAGAACGTGTTTGTATATTGTGATTTCCTCCTTGAAAGAAGCAAGAGAAAGGTTTCTAACTAAAATAGTATGTAAATTATTGGTGACTCAAAGTTGATAATAAGATTCTTATGCTTTTCACATGATGGCAAGATAGATGTTATGGGTTGTACGAAATCTAGATTTTCATGTACAAGGTGGAAGTACAGTCTTGAAAAGAAGGTAACGAATGTTGGACAACATGGACGGTTTCAAATAACTAGGTGAATACTATTACTACTTGGTGTTGTATGAGAAAGTGGCGAACTTCAGAAGGCGCATTGTATTTTTACTTACAGATGTATAAATTAGTATTGCGGTACTCACATGGTTGATAGACTGTTGATATTCAAATTTGGTCAATTGGAACGGAAGAACTTTTAAAGTATTTCTCGTGGGATGACCGTGTATGAGAGAAGTATTAGGCATTCGGGCGGTGGAGATGGAATCAAATATGGTGATTCGCGTGTTCTATGGATTCGGAGATTGGGAGTTCCCAGGAGCAGTTTGTTTCATGGTGGTGGACTGTGAAGTTGTGGTCGGAGCTTGCCAGATGATAGAATGTGTTATGATTCAGTCATTATGGATTTTCAGAAGAATTGTTATCTATTTGTGGGTAACCCAAGTTGATTTGGGGGTCATAGGTAGGCCCAATTAAGATGTGTATTCTACACCGAGCCGAATGGTTGGCTCCATACTGCTATTATTGAGGGATATGCCATTTGGTTGATATTGAAATTATTCATGTTCTCAAATGATATGTGAGTTATTCCTTTATGCTACAAGGAGTTGTGATTCATTGGTTATGTGCACAGATGGTGCGATTCTATTTGAGCTTTATAGCGGAATTTGAGTGTGATGAGTAATTGGGTATTGCATGATCGATAGCGTAATGGTTATGTCCTTTCAGGTTTTGTGTGGTATTTTTGTCATTTGCCTCTCCATCGTTATTAATTTAGAGCAGGGTGGCTCGGAGTATATAATATGAACCTCAGGTTAAAATTGGGTGATGGTTCTACGGTGTATAATGAATTTTTAGCATTTTGTTGTGTAGGTACTTGTTAATTCGGCGGGGCAGTTCTCTCATTTAAGTCATATTCCATGACTGCGTACATTTGAATTGTTGCGTATTAGTACACGGATGGCACGATTTGTGGCTTTGAGTTATATTGGTGAGCCATGTCTATGGAACAATTGTGTTTAATAATATAAGGTCATTGGACCTAGAATGGGTACTATCAGGTTTGATTTCGGTATATTCGGGAGTATAATATTGAAAGTTGGTCCAGAAAGGGATTATGGTTCTGGTTGGGGCAAGAGGGCTCCGTGACTTGTTGATCTGGTAAGCGGTCATGAAATTTCGCATGTTTCTTTTATTATCAACAGTGTACAAAGGTTTTGGGATGAGGTTTGGTTCGATATAGGTTTATACTAGTATGCGGTTGGTTTTGGAGTAGTCACTACGATCAGGAATGGTGCTATGAGCATGCGAGTTATGTAGTATGCAATGTGATTATATCTGGGTTATGGCTATATCTTGATACAACTTGTTCGGACTATTACGATGTGTAAATGTAAGATTGGTGTCTTGAAAGAAATTCTAAACGTTGGAAATTAAACTCCAAGGTTTATGGGTTAAGGTTAAATTAATGATTTTCAGTTGCATTGTTTAGTCAAGCCCTATGTGGGATATGGTGACGTGGGTTCACCCTCGTGTACGTGTGTGGTAAGATGGAACAGTGATTTGATGGCTTGGAAACAACTCTTGGCACGTTCGAGGACGGATGTATGTTTAAGTGGGGGAGAAAGTAAAGACCCGATCGGTCGTTTTCAGTATTACAACCTTGCCTCCCCCTTTGCTGCTCAAATTGTACTTTGCAGTTGTTGGGTGAATTGCCGGGGTAAATGGTTCGGGTCCGGTGAGGTTTTGGAATAAATTGGAACACTTAGTTCCAAGGTTTAAAGCTTAAGTTAAAATAGTGACCGAATGTCGACTTATGTGTAAACGACCCCGGAATGGACTTTTGATGATTCCAATAGCTCTGTATGGTGATTTTGGACTAGGGAGCGTGTCCGGAAAATTATTTGGACGTCCGTAGTGGAATTTGGCTTGAGTTGCCGAAAGTTGAATTTTTGGGAAGTTTGACCGGGGGTTGACTTTTTGATATCGGGGTTGAAATTCGATTCTGTAAATTGAAATTGGCCCGTAATGTGAAATGTGACTTGTGTGCAAACTTCGAGGTCAATCAGACGTGATTTGATGTGTTTCGACGCAAGTTATAGCATTTGAAGTTTCAAGGTTCAATGATTTCGAATTAAGGTGTAATTCGTCGTTTCGATGTTGTTAGGTATGATTTGAGGCCTCGAGTAGGTCCGTGTTATGTTATGGGACTTGTTGATACAATTTGTTGAGGTCCCGGGGGCCTCAGGTGAGTTTCAGACGGTTAACGGATCAAATTGGGACTTAAGGAAATGCTGGAACTGCTGCATACTGGTGTGATCGCACCTGCGAAGATCTTGATCGCAGGTGCGAAGCCGCATGTGCATGAAATAAGCCTCAGAAGCGGCCAAGAGTGGGACTGGGTAGTGCTCGCAGGTGCGAGGAATTTGCCGCGCAGATGCGGACTGGGGCTGGCGTGAGGCGACAGCAGGTGCGAAGGGGAATGCGCATCTGCGAAGCCTGCAGATGTAAGAATAGCGCTGCAGATGCGAGATCTTAGAGAGCCGTCTGTTTTTCGCAGGCGCGCATTTTTGTCCGCAAATACGGATGCGCAGGTGCGAGCACAGGCACCGCAGGTGCGGAAATGCCTGGGCAGTATTTAAAAACTAGGGTTCCGAGTGTTTTTTCTCATTTGGGACATTTTGGAGCTCGTGTTGGACGCTTTTAGAGAGGAAATTTTTCACACAACTTGGGGTAAGTGTTCTTAACTCCCTTGTGATTATATTCCATGAATTCATCTTCATTGTTGTTGTAAGATTATTGAATCTTCAAAAGAAATAGAAGGACATTTCTATAATGTCACAAAACGAATTTTTCAAGTTTGAATGAAACCTCGTGCATCACAATAATAACAACCGCATGGCAGAAACCTAGTGCATCACCACAACAAGTACTACGACAACAATGACAATAATAAAAACTACGACAAGTAAATCAACTCAAGAACTTTAATTCACAAAGAAACGGTAGAACCAATTCACAAGGAATAACCACAATAAAGAATGCTAGGCATAAAGGGAACAACTCCACAAAGGGAAACTAATGTGTATCAACGATCCCACAATATACATTTCAACAACGGGGAAACTAACATGAGTCAAATAATTCCAAATAAAACAAGTCGACTAAGATATAGGATATCTAAAACTTCTTTTAAGGTTGAGGAATTACAAAGGATTTTGAACAATTTAATTAAGGATAAGCAGTGAAAAGATAATCATAACCTCAATTAAGACTGAACAAATTATAAGATGATATAATAATAATTTCAAATAATGATAAGCAGTTATGAAAAGATAGCATGACAATAAAGGAGGTAAAATCTTCAGTTAAGTCAAATAAGAGTCAAATAGGCAATAAGAGTGAATCTTGAAAGCAATTAATTCTAATTAAAGCATGTAGAGGTGAAACTAGTAAATAGGAACTTAACAAGATACTTACCTCAAACCAAGCTCAACCAGTCCTTAAGAATGCCCTTTTTTTCAATTATCCGACTCTCAATGGACCAAATCTATCCAAACACAATTGCATAACATGAATACAACTATAATAGACTCATCTAATTAATAAAATCAATACTTTAATAAAAATCCCGAAATCCACCCTAAAGGTCGACCAGGGCCCATGTCTCGGAATAGGGTAAAAGTCACAAAATACGAATACTCATTCACTCACGAGTCTAATCATACAAAAATCATCAAATTCTGATACCATTTCGTCCCTCAAATCGTGATTTTTTATTTTGAATTGTGTTTTCAAACACCACCATTTTCCTCAACTCAAAACACAAATTAAATGATAAAAATAAAGATAAAGTCATGGAAACAAAGAAATTCTAGGTGAAGAACACTTACCCAATCGATTTGCATGAAAAACCCACAAGGAATCACTCAAAACCGAGCTCTAGAACTCCAAAAATGGTGAAAATGGCAAATCCTCGGAATAGAGGACTTTATATTCTGCCCAGGGGTTTTGTGCATCGCGAACGCGGAGAAAGGGACGCGTTCGCGAAGGAGAGAAAACAAAGCTGCCCAGTTGTTCTTCGCGAATGCGACAACACGTTCGCGAACGCGGAGAGGAAAAATATGATAGCCCAATGACTGCTCTTTGCGAACGCATGAAGTAGTACGCGAACACGAAGAGTGTAATGGAATAGATACGCGAACGCGTAAGTGAAATGCGAACGTGAAGAGGAAAATGATCACCAGTGCCCAAGTCCTGGTTTGCACTTCGCGAACGCGAGAAAGGGAATACGAACGTGAAGAAAGGGGTGGCAGAACTTCGCGAATGCGAGAGGGTGACTGCGAACGGGAAGAGGAAATATTTCATCCTCCAAAATAACACTACGCGAACGTGAAGGCAAGGATGCGAACGCGATGAAGGAAACCAAATGACAGATAACAATAGTTCAAAAATAGGGGGAAAAGACCCGTAGCCCATCCGAAACTCACCTGAGGCCCCCGGGACCCCGTCTAAACATACCAACAAGTCCCATAACCTAACACGGACTCGCTTGAGGTCTCAAATCATATCCGACAACACCAAAAATACAAATCACACCACGAATCAAACTTATGAATTTCCAACTTTGAAAACTGGTGCCGAAACCAATCTAACTAACCTGGAATGATGTCAAATTTTGCAGGCAAGTCCCAAATAACATAACGGAGCTATTCCAACTCTCGGAATCGCATTCCGACCCCAATATCAAAAAGTCCACTTCCGGTCTAAATCTCCAAAAATCCGACTTTCGCCATTTCAAGCCTAAATCAGCTACAGACCTCGGATTTACAGTCCGGACATGCTCCTAAGTCCAAAATCACCCAACTGAGCTAATGGAACCGATGGAACTCCATTCCGGAGTTGTCTTCACATAGTTCCGACTACAGTCAAAATCCTAAGACTTAATCTTCCGTTTTAGGGACTAAGTGTACCAAATCACTCTAAATCATCCAGTAACTGAATTCAACCACGCACGCAAGTCAATACACATAATAGGAAGATACTCAGGGCCATATGCCGTCGAATGAGACTTAAGTTCTCAAAACGACCGGCCGGGTCGTTACATCCTTCCCCTCTTAAACAAACGTTCGTCCTCGAACGTGCTAAGAATCGCCTCGAAGTCTTCAAATCACCGAAAGTACATATCCAACACACACCTGCGCGCGACTCCATGTCACCCCAATCCACATAAGCCTGACGATACCATCCCAACTGTAATTCATCCTTTCTGCCAACACCGATAAGCCTTAGAGTCAAAATTCTCGCCTTTCATTTTTCTTCAAAAGACTCGATTCTAAATCCATAACCGATAACAGTCTCAACCAGCTGTAACAACTCATCCCTACACCCACAAGGTACGACCACACAACAAAACACCACACATAGGCCCATAATAACATTTCTGATCACAATAGCTGCCCGAAATCTAAACCAGCACCGACAATTAGGCCCATATCCGTTAGCAACCCATTTCAAACCTCTACAACGCTGATAATAATGCAAGAAACATGAAGACCTCATAACTATACACACAATTCAACAAGTCACAACTAATACCATCGGACACACACCCCGCAAGCCAAAACTCAAGAAGCACATAACGAAATTGACTAAGTATGTAAAGGGAAACACATAAGATAAATATCAAACAAGCCCGACAGGCACAACTTTCTAACAATACCCTACTAAACATAGAACCATAAATCACCAGTTCTCTCAGTGGCCCAATCTTCACCATTAGAAGAAATGCCACCATACCCTCCAAACATAGAACCATAATGAATAACGTGAATTCACTTATAGTCTCGTATCTTTCAATAATGAATAGAAACAAACGATAGACACGGGCTACCGCTCATAGATCCTCCTAACAGGGCAAACACATATACAGAATACTAAGTCATGAACTCACCCATAGTTGGAACAACAAATAGGGGAACTCGCCCCGATAAGCAGAACCAAATCGAATACGAATAATGCCCCTTTGTAACAAATCAATAGCATACATGTATGACATCATCTGGTGCAATGACCTCAAGCCTACTATATGAAACACATCAACGGGCCGGGCCTTCCCATCTTGGGCGCCCTCTACTCACCTGAATACTCCACTGTGACACACTTGTCCGGAGTCTAGGACAATCTGTCACCCTGTGGCTGGTAGCTCCACACTCAAAACAACCTCTTTGCTGACGTGGCTGTGGGAACTGTGCGGTACGGGTACTGAGACCCATGAGCGCCTGAAGTACTGTGCGAAGCCTGAAATGCAAACTGAACTGGCTGACCCATAAAACCTCTACCATGTCGTACCCTACCTCTAAAATAAGGACCAGTAGATCTCTTTGGTCTACGAGGCATCCTCACCTCCCTGTTCTCTCTCTCCTGATCTCGCATGTACTCTCTCTTGTGGCCTCACCTATCTCCTCTCTCCTGGTCCCACATGCCCTCTACTCGACGAGCGATCCCTACCACCTACTGAAACGAAACATCTGACTCTACCTCCCGAGCCATGCTGAACCGAATATCATGTTTGAGTCCCTCAATGAATCTACGGACACGCTCTCTAACTGTAGCGACCAAAGTAGGTGCATGCCTGGCCAAATCACTGAATCTCACGGCATACTCTGACACTGACATAGTGCCCTGGCGCAGATGCTCAAACTCCACACGCCATGCACCTCGAAGGGACTGAGGTACAAACTCTCTCAGGAACATCTCTGGAAACTGAACCCATGTAAGTGAAGCTAACTCAGCTGGGCTACACAACTCATATGCCCGCCACCACTGGTAAGCCGCTACCCTGAGCTGGAACGTAGTAAAAGCAACCCCGCTCATCTCCATAATACCCATAGTACGGAGAACATGGTAACACTCCTCCAGAAAACCATGTGCACTCTCTGAAGCCAAACCACTAAATGTAAGAGGGTCATATTTCTTAAACCTTGCAAGTCTAAGCTACGCTTCCTCAGATGCTGCTGCCCCGACCACGGGCTGAACTGGGACTACAGGCTGTGTCGCCATGACACCTGGAACCTGACCAACATGAACTCACTGCTCTGGGGTGTGGACGTTGGGAGTCTGGATTCCTCCCCCGGTCTGTGAAATAGCTGGTGTAATCGGAATCAACCCCGCCTAAGCCAATGTACCAAACATTCTCAGGAACTGTGCTAAGGTTTCCTGAAGTCCGGGGGTAACAACAAGCATCTCCGGTACTTGCTCCCTAACTGGAACTACTGGCGGCTCCTCAGCTTCTGCTCTGGTAGGTGCTCTAGCTGCGGTACGTACTCTTTGTCCACCTCTGCCTCTACCCCTAGCGACCTCTGCTCCGGGGGTAACGTTATCAACAAGTGCAACTCGTGTCCTCACCATTTGTGAGAGAATAGAGAGATAAAAATTCAAACTTCAAGATCAATGAACCCACACGATAGAAATGAAAGAAGTGAGATTGTCCTAATAGTTCCGTAGCCTGTCGAAGATAAGTACAGACGTCTCTGTATTGATCCGCAAGACTCTACTAAACTTGCTTATGACTCGTAGCACCTATGAACCTAGAGCTCTGATACCAACTTGTCACGACCCAATTTTGCCTCTGTTGGGTATCGTGAAGGCACCTAGTCTTAGGGACTAGGTAAGCCTAACAATAATTAAAACAACAACATTATTTAAATAGAATCTCTTAAAATTCACAAAACCGGTAGTACAAGTCATAAGCTCTACAAAGTGTTTGCTAGAAAACTTCTAAATACAACTGTCCAGAAATGAGGATAAACAATGCAAAACGAAAACTTAAAGGTGACTCCGAAGCCTGCGAACACAACAGCAGTTTTACCTTGAGTCTCCACAGCAACAGTCCACACAGCTAGCTAAAGAACAAGTACCTGGATCTGCTAAAAAATGTGCAGAAGAGTAGCATGAGCACACCACAGTGGTGCCCAGTAAGTATCAAGACTAACCTCGGTGGGGTAGTAACGAGGAACAGTCAAGACACCCACTAGTTTAATAAACTTAACAGATATAGGTACATGAATAATAGAAGTAGGATGTCTACATAAAGACTATGCAATATGGCTCACAATACAGTAACGGCAATAAGGAAGGAAACAACAAGTATCAGCGGAATAGCATGAAAATGACACAGACAAAGTGAATGGAACACAACCTAAATCCGGAATCACGAGTACAACAAGGACAAGTAATAACTCAGTAATTACAACCGCTTTTACATCATGTCTTAGTCCACAACTCCACGAGGTACCGAACCTCGGACAATTCACAACTCACGGGTCTCAATACCTGAACCCTAACACTTGGCATCTTGTGCCCTTATAACACCTCATAACCATACTGACGACTCACGTGCCAGTAGAGTCAATCTCACATAGAAGGCAGGTAAACAAGGGTGAGCATTTATGCTCAACAATTTCAAGAACACCTCTTATCCGATAAGAGTGCTTAACTACGTGTATGCTTGTGCAAGTGTCCTAACATAGTCCATAGCAGCAAATAAGCATAAGGAAGAAGAAGAACGGACAACACGTAGAATATTTTCTCACAGCTTTCACAAGATAAAGCTCACACAGGTACGTATACCACTACACAAATATCAACAACAAGAATGCCCCCAGGCCATAAATCATCGCGATTTAATCCTGACACAGCCCACCTTGTCTCGCCACGTGTGCAATAGTAACACAAATGCCCACCTTGTTTCTCCACACATGCATAATAATGTTCCCACCTTGTCTCGCTACATGCGCAACCCATAAATATATATACATATCCCGCACGGCAGAAACCCTGTGAAACCCTATAGTAACAACCGCACGGCAGAAACCCTGTGAAACCCTATAGTAACAACCGCACGGCAGAAACCTCATGTATCACAATAATAACAACCGCACGACAGAAACCTCATGCATCACCACAACAAGTACCACAACAACAATGACAATAATACAAAGTACGACAAGTAAATCAACTCAAGAACTTTAATTCACAAAGAAACGGTAGAACCAATTCACAAGGAATAACCACAATAAAGAATGCTAGGCGTAAAGGGAACAGCTCAACAAAGGGAAACTAATGTGTATCAACGATCCCACAATATACATTTCAATAACAGGGAAACTAACACGAGTCAAATAATTCCAAATAAAACAAGCCGACTAAGATATAGGATATCTAAAACTTCTTTTAAGGTTGGGGAATTACTAAGTATTTTCCACAATTTAATTAAGGATAACCAGTAGAAAGATAATCATAACCTCAATTAAGTCTGAACAAATTATAGGATGATATAATAATAATTTTAAATAAAGATAAGCAGTTATGAAAAGATAGCATGACAATAGAGGATGTAAAATCTTTAGTTAAGTCAAATAAGAGTCAAATAGGCAATAAGAGTGAATCCTGAAAGCAATTAATTCTAATTAAAGCATGTAGAGGTGAAACTAGTAAATAGGAACTTAATCATATCAAGAACAACTTCATACTCAGTGAATATAAGGACCTAAGAATCCTAAAAGGCCAACTTTTCACAAATAAGTCCGAGCACGCACTCGTCACCTCGCGTGCATGGACCACAATCAACATAGAAGACTCAATCCTAAGGGGAAAATTCTCCACACAAGGTTAGACAAGATACTTACCTCAAACCAAGCTCAACCAGTCTGTAAGAATGCCCTTTTTTTCAATTATCCGACTCTGAATAGCCCAAATCTAGCCAAACACAATTGCATAACATGAATACAACTAAAATTGACTCATCTAATTGATAAAATCAATACTCTAATAAAAATCCCGAAATCCGCCCTAAAGGTCGACCCGGGCCCACGCCTCAAAATCGGGTAAAAGTCACAAAATACGAATACGCATTCACTTACGAGTCTAACCATACAAAAATCATCAAATTCCGATACTATTTCGTCCCTCAAATTGTGATTTTTCATTTTGAATTGTCTTTCAAAAACCACCATTTTCCTCAACTCAAAACACCAATTAAATTATAAAAATAAAGATAGAATCATGGAAATAAATAAATTATAGATGAAGAACACTTACCCAATCGATTTGCATGAAAAACCCACAAGGAATAGCTCAAAACCGAGCTCTATAACTCCAAAAATGGTGAAAATGGCAAACCCTCGGAATAGAGCACTTTATATTCTGCCCTGGGGTTTTGTGCATTACAAATGTGGAGAAAGGGGCGCGCTCGTGAAGAAGAGAGACAAAAGCTACCCAGTTGTTCTTCGCGAGAGCCACAACACATTCGCGAATGCGGAGAGAAACAAATGATGGCCCAACGACTGCTCTTCACGAACACGTGAAGTAGTACGAGAACACAAAGAGTGTAATGGAATCGCTACGCGAATGCATAAGTGACACGCGAATGCGAAGAGAAAAATGATCACCAGTACCCAGTGCCTGGTTTGCACTTCGCGAACGCGAGATAGGGAATGCGAACGCGAAGAAAGGGGTGGCAGAACTTCACGAACGTGAGAGGGTGACTGCAAATGCGAAGAGGAACGATTTCACCCTCCGAAATAACAGTTCCCGAAAGCGAAGGCAAGGACGCGAACGCAATGAAGGAAACCAGATGACAGATAACAGCAGTTCAAAACTAGGGGAAAAGACCCGTAACCTATCCGAAACTCACCCGAGGCCCCCGGGACCCTGTCTAAACGTACCAACAAGTCCCATAACCTAACACAGACTCGCTCGAGGTCTCAAATCACATCAGACAACTCCAAAAATATAAATCGCACCACGAATCGAACTTATGAACTTCCAAAACTTTCAACTTTGAAAACTCGTACCGAAACCATTCTAACCAACCCGGAATGACGTCAAATTTTGCAGGCAAGTCCCAAATAATATAACGGAGTTGTTCCAACTCTCGAAATTGCATTCCGACCCCGATATCAAAAAGTCCACTTCTGGTCCAAATCTCCAAAAATTCGACTTTCGCTATTTCAAGTCTAAATTAGCTACAGACCTCGGATTTATAGTCCAGACAAGCACCCAAGTCCAAAATCAGCCAATGGAGCTTATGGAACCGATGAAATTCTATTCCGGAGTTGTCTTCACATAGTTTCGACTACGGTCAATATCCTAAGACTTAAGCTTCCGTTTTAGGGACTAAGTGTCCCAAATCACTCTGAATCATCATGTAACTGAATTCAACCACGCACGCAAGTCAATACATATAATATGAAGATTCTCAGGGCCTAATGCCGCCGAACGAGACTTAAGTTCTCAAAACGACCGGCCGAATCGTTACATAAATTAAATAGTTTTACATCCAAATTAGTAGTTATCTGATGCTTTAATTTAAGTACAAATATTATTTTATTCACCCAAATGATTTCTAAAATAAATTCATTTCTTGTTGATTTTCTTACTTGATTTAAAAAATTTAAACTTACTTTATAGGATATAAATTAATCGTGTGGATCTGATATACATTAATAGTTTGACACGTGAGTTGTCCGTGTGATAGTGATAGAAATATGGGCACGAGGTGCCGTGGAAACATATGAAAGTGGGTTGAAACCCATAATTTTTATGATTGTGAAATGAGGTGTCACATGGTGACTTTTACTTGAAACTATATTTATTGGAAAGTATTATATCCTCAAGATTATTATTTGAAAACCATATAGGCGAAAGAATTTATATTTGAAGGCCTTGATTAATTGGTTGTACTTGTGTTCCTTATTCGTCTGAGCAATAATTATGATGTTCTTGTTTCATTGTTGTTATATCACTGGTTGATTTTGTTGTTATTATTGCTAGTTGTTTTCCAGTATTATTTTGTATACTATATTGCACAGGTTATTAGACTAGTGAGTGTCTTGACCCTACCTCGTCTCTACTCCACTGAGGTTAGTCTTGATACTTACTGGGTACCGGCTATGGTGTACCCATACTATACTTCTGCACATTTTTGTGCAGAGCCAGTATAAGAGGTATCGGACCCGGACAGAGTTAGAGTGTGATCGCAAGGATTCAAAGTAGAGCTGCTTGGTCGTCACAGTCCCTTGGAGTCTGTTCATCTCATTGTACTATTAATTTTAATCAAATAGTATTGTATATTTGGTCCTCGTGATCATTCCATATATTCAGCTAGAGTTCGTGACTCAGTACTACCAGTCTCGGGAGGTTGTATATTCTTATTTGTTCCGCTGTTGGCTTTGTATTCTTATTTAATTCGAAAAAAATGGCTTCAAAAATATAATTGAATTCGGCTTACCTAGTATTAGAAACTAGGTGCTATCACGACGCCTGTGGCCGAATTTTGGGCCGTGACATATATATATATATAAAAACAAATTCGCTTTATTCAAATCGAGTTATAGTGTTTTAAAGAAATATAATTATACAGTGATAAATGTGAAAGCGTTTTATCGTTATATGGAGTAGTTTTCTTTTTCTTTTTTGCCATAGGCCAAGTAATATTTACATAATTAGAAAAGATAACAAAAGTTTCTAACATGATTGCGTATGAACATTAACCGCATTAAGTATGATAACATGATAATAAAAGATAATTGTTTTTTATTTTAATTCAAATTTAAAAACTTTATCTATAAATTCAAAATTATCCTTTAATTAAAATTCAATTTTATATATTATATTTGACTAACATAGTCAAATATACAGAATAAAGTTAACATATAGGGCAACTTTTATAACTAGACACGATTTAAGAAATTATTATAAATTTATAGCAGCAAATCCATAATTATATGGATAGCAGATTCTATAGCAGAAAACTGATTCATACCCATTAATACTAATTAATTACCCATTAATCATCACCATTTTCCATTCATTTTGCACATTTTTAGGGATACTATACTACTAAACATAAGCAAATGCTATTCAAATTTGTTCTGCCCCCCTTTCTTTTTTTCCTTTTTTTTCCTTTTTTTTCCTTCCAAATATTTGCCTCTTGCTTAGTGTTATAGTTTTTTTTTTTATAATAATATTATACTATTACAAGCAAATGTGATATTCTGATGGTTATACACTGTATGATTATGGTATGTGTATTTAAGTGTGAACCAAGATAAATATAAATTAAAAATACCAAATCCTATAATTCACAAACAAAACATGGTATATATATGAGCAGTAATTATGATTTATACAACAAACAAGATCTAAAAAATATTATTAATTATATTATAAATATATATAGTATATAATATATTTATTATATATTTATGAAATAATTTTTGGCATATAGCATATCTAATTAGAAATATTTAATTATATAAATAATACAACAATAATATAATCTATATGTGTTTGCGCATATTTATTTTAGCTAGAGCGTATTCTTGGTATATTTATGGAATATATAAAAATACATAACATATTATTCATAATATATTTATGAAATAATGAAGGAGCCATTATGGTCATGTTGAAAAACATACATATGGAAGATGAGAAGGGAGAGAGTGAATGGAGTCGTCTGTGTGAAGGGAAAAGAAAATGAGATTTGGTTTTGAGGGGGATAAAGGAGAATAAGTTAATGATCCATCCCATAATTAGTGATTCCTTAATTAATGAATGTTTTAAAATATGTAGGCAATTAAACGTATGAGATTTTAAAATATGCTACAATTGTAAATGATTTTGCTATTTTTGGAATAAAGCAAAAGTAATACCATTTATATTAATAGCTCTTTAAAAAAGATCTATCATGTAAAAACCTCACTATTGACATTTATTAGCTTGCCACTTGGCTTAACCACAATGCCAATTATATATGGTAACTTTTTTCCTTTAATATATACTAGTATTATCACCCGCGCGGATGCGCGGACACTAACCATGTCAAATATTTAAATTATTTGGATTATATATAAATAATCTTAAAATTTAAACCTTCTCGATAAATATAGATAATAATTGGATATTAATTGAGAAACACTACATGAAAAAGATTAACTATTTATCAAATCTCCTAGTTATAATTCTATTTTTCTTTTTTGGTACCATTCTCGCTGGTGTTATTGGATCCTAAAAATAGTTAGGAAGCAAAATAATAACTCATATTTATGGCAAAACAATCACAGGTTGAGACTATGAAGAACTATACTTGAACTCTTATTTGGTGTGTTGATATCTTTCAGAAAATATTTCTATTTTAAAATTTCAGTTTCTAAAACTTTATTGTTTAATAATAATTATTTATATAATAATATAACTGAAAATATTATCCTTAATTCAAAATTCATTTTAGTCGGCTATCTAAAAATTTTAAAAATTCTTTAGCCAGTGAATTGTTTTTCCAGTATGACTCTATTTTAATATTTGACATTAACCATGTTAAATATCTGAGTTATTTGAATTATATGTAAATAATCTTAAAATTTAAATCTTCTAGATAATTATAGATAATCGTTAGATATTAATTAAGAAACACTACATGAAAAAGACTAACAATTTTCTCAAATCTCGTAGTGATAGTTTTATTTTTGCATCATTCTCATTGGTGTCATTGAAACCTAAAAATTGCCACAAAGCGAAATAATAACTCATATTTATGGCAAAGCACAAAGGTTGACACAATATGAATGATTCTTTGGTTACGACGTGACTCTTTTACTACGACGTGCACTCTTATTTGGTATGTTGTTATTTTTCAAAAAATATTTCTATTTTAAAATTTCAATTTCTAAAATTTTATATATATATTTCAATAATGATTATCTTTATAATGATGCAAGTGAAGATATTATCCTTAATTTAAAATCCACCTTAATCGGCTATCTAAATATTTAAATAATTCTTTAGCTAGTGAAACTTTATTTCAGTATGACTCCATTTTGAGTTTGTCGATATCTCTAGCCACATATTTTGAATTTTGAATATTCTATATATATAGGTGTCACGACCCGAAATTTCCACCTTCGGACCGTGATGACGCCTAACATTTCACTTGCTAGGCAAGCCAACGTTAGAATAATATTAACCAATTTTTAAACAATCTTTAAATTTATTAATATCAAAGAACGATTGCAGAAGTAAAGTCTGAAATATTGTGAATAATCCATAAACAAATAACGGTGTCTAAATACCATTCCAGAATTTGGTGTCACAAGTGCACGAGCTTCTAGCATAATACAAATAAAGGACTAAATAAAATAAAGCTATCTGAAAACAAACACACAGCTAAAGTAAAGTAGACGAGGACTTCAGAACTGCAAACATCGTGCAGTTATACCTCAAGTTTCCTTTGAGTAGCTGAAATCCAAGCAAGTCTATGGTACGCCTCTGGGACCAACTCCAAATCTGCACAAGAAATGCAGAGTGTAGTATCAGTACAATCAACCCCATGTACTGGTAGGTGCTGAGCCTAACCTCGACGAAATAGTGACGAGGCTAAGGCGGGTCACTTACATTACCTGTACACAATATTAGTAATAACAACAATAATAGAAATAAATCAAGTAACTCATTTATAATAATTGAAGCCAACTCAGCAGTCATAACCAATTAGCATTTCCATCAATTATGTTGCAGCGTGCAACCCGCTCTCACAATATATTCACATTGAGTTCTGTTGCGGCGTGCAACCCGCTCCTCCAATATATTCATTTTAATCAAGTCTGTTGCAGCGTGCAACCCGCTCTCACAATATATTCACATTGAGTTCTGTTGCGGCGTGCAACCCGCTCCTCCAATATATTCATTTTAATCAAGTCTGTTGCAGCGTGCAACCCGATCCCCCAATATATACATATGTATGTCGACTTTTAAATAAGTATGTGGTGGCGTGCAATCCGATCCTCCAATATGGACTTTTAATAAGTCTATTGCAGCGTGCAACCTAATCCTCCAATATGGACTTTTTAATAAGTCTGTTGCGGCATGCAACCTGATCCTCCAATATATTCATTACAATTAATTCTATTGCGGCATGCAACCCGCTCCTCCAACATATTCATTTACCAATTCTTATAAAAGAAATTTCTCCAATAAATGTAACAATTAATATAAAATTATAAGACAACAAACATACAATAATTATGATTTAATTATGAAACAAACAAAGGAAAATAGCAAATTATTATGGAAATCAGAGAGAAAATATGCAGTTGAATTTTTAATATGCTAAATGTCACATAACAATTAAGGCACATAATTCAAATAGCATGTAACAATTAATGTAAGAATTCAAGAATTAATATTTGACAAAGAATAGGAGAGAAATAATCATTATGATAATTAATTCATGATTTAAAATAATTTATGAATTTTCAAATATGCAGGCAAACAATTAATTTGACGATGTATAGACACTCGTCACCTCGCCTATACGTCGTTCACATGCAATTCAGATAACAAATAATTTAAGGGTTCTATTCCCTCAAGTCAAGCTTAACCACGATACTTACCTCGCTTTGCAAATTCCAATCAATTACTCGACCACAACTTTTCCTTTTAAATTTGTCTCCAAAAGCTTCAAATCTATTCACAAACAATTTGATATACTCAATACGAATCATAGGAATTAATTTCATATGAATTTATAAATTTTCCGAATAAAAAATCTGAATTTCATTAAAATATTTGGCAGTGGGACCCATATCTTAAATCTCGTAAAAACTTACGAAATCCGAACGTCCATTATCAGACGAGTCCAACCATATAAAAATTATCCAATTCCAATGTCAAATGAACCTTCAAATCTAAATTTTTTGTTTTTGAAAGATTTTATAAAAATCTGATTTGTCTTCCCTAAATCACAGATTCATGATGTAAATGAGTATGGAATCATAAAATATAATCAATATAGGATAAAGAACACTTACCCTAATGTTTTCCCGTAAAGATCGCCCAAAATTCGCCTTACCCGATCTCAAAAATGGAAAAGGGTTGAAAATGGGTCGAAACCCCATTTCCAGAACTTAAGTTCTGTTATTGGGATTTTTACCCTTCGCGAACGCGGTCAGTGCCTCGCGTTCGCGAAGCACAAATTTTTACTGCCCAATTTTACTCTTCGCGAACGCAAGGGCGACTTCGCGAACGCGAAGCTTGCTTGGCTTGGCCTTCATGAACGCGAGATGCCCTTCGCGAACGCGAAGGCAATTGTCCTGGCCAGCCCCTTTCCCTTCGCGAACGCGAGGCTTCGATCGCGAACGCGAAGCTTCGCACCTCAAGCCTTCGCGAACGCGTTCACTCTATCACAATCGCGAAGCACAAACTATGCCAGCCCCAATTTGCTCTTCGCGAGCGCGAGACTCCCCTCACGAACGCAAAGAAGGAAACCAGAAGAAGGTTTCTGCAGTTTCCTCAAGTCCAAAAATGATCCGTTAACCACCTGAAACCAACCTGAGCCTCGAGGATCCAAACCAAATATGCACCCAAGTCCTAAAACATCATATGAACTTGCTCGCGCGATCAAATCGCCAAAATAACACCAAGAACTACGAATCAGACACCACATCAAAGGAAATTTTCAAGAAAGCTTTAAAACTTATATTTTTACAACCAGACGTCCGAATCACATCAAATCAACTCCGATTCTCACCAAATTCGGCAAACAAATTATAAATATTATAGTGGACCTATACCAGGCTCCGGATAAAATATGGACCCGAGGTCAATAAATCCAACATCAGTAATTTCTTAAAAATCATTAAGCTTTCAAGCTTTTAATGTTTCATCAAAATTCCATATCTCGGGCTAGGGACCTCGGAATTCGATTCCGGGCATGCGCCCAAGTCCCAAATCATGATACGGACCTACCGGAATTGTCAAAACACTAATCTGTGTCTGTTTGCTTAAAATATTGCCCAAAGTCAACTCAGTTGAGTTTTAAAGCTCTATTTCACATTTTAATCCAATTGTAACATAAAAACTTTCCGAAAAATTATACGAACTGCGCATTTGCAAGTTGAGGAATGATAAATGGTGCTTTTCGAGGTCTTAGAACATAGAATTACTTATTAAATTTAAAGTTGACATGTTGGGTCATCACATTCTCCACCTCTAAAACAAACGTTCGTCCTCGAACGGAGTTAGAAAAAGTACTCGAGCTTGTGAATAAGTGTGAATATTTACTCCGCATGTCCGACTCGGAGTCCCAGGTAAATGCCTCTACCGACTGACCTCTCCATTTCACCCGAACTGAAGGATAACTCTTAGATCTCAACTGTTGGACCTGCCGGGCAAGAATAGCTACCGGCTCCTCCTCGTAAGTCAAATCTTTTTCCAATTGGACTGAGGTGAAATCTAACACATGGGACAAATCACCATGATATTTTCGAAGCATAGACACATGGACCACCAGATGAACCGCTGATAAACTAGGTGGTAATGCAAGCCTGTAGGCTACTTCACCCACCCTTTCAAGAATTTCAAAGGGTCCGATATACCTAGGGCTCAACTTGCCCTTCTTTCCGAACCTCATTACACCTTTCATAGGTGAAACTCGGAGCAATATTCTTTCTCCAACCATGAATGCAATATCACAAACTTTACGGTCGGCATAACTCTTTGCCTAGACTGAGCTGTGCGAAGTCGATCCTGAATAATATTGACCTTATCCAAGGTATCCTGTACCAAATCGGTACCCAACAACCGAGCCTCTCCCAGTTCAAACCAACCAACTGGCGATCGGCATCGCCTTCCGTATAATGCCTCATATGGAGACATCTGAATGCTTGACTAGTAGCTATTATTATAAGCAAACTCAGCAAGTGGAAAGAAATGATCCCAAGAACCTCCAAAGTCTATAACACAAGTGTGAGGCATATCTTCCAATATCTGAATAGTGAGCTCTGACTGTCCGTCTATTTGTGGATGAAATGTTGTACTCAACTCCACCCGCGTGCCTAACTCACGCTGTACAACCCTCCAGAAATGTGAGGTAAAATGCATACCTCGATCTGAAATAATAGACACGGGCACACCGTGAAGGCGGATAATCTCACGAATGTAAATTGCAGCTAACCTTTCTGAAGAATAGGTAACTCCCACTGGAATGAAATGTGCTGATTTGGTTAACCTGTCCACAATGACCCAAACTGCGTCAAATTTTCTCTGAGTCCGTAGGAGTCCAACAACAAAATCCATAGTGATACACTCTCATTTCCATTCAGGAATTTCTAACTTCTGAAGCAAACCACCAGGTCTCTGATGCTCGTACTTAACTCGCTGACAATTCATACATCGAGCTACATATGCAACTATATCCTTTTTCATTCTCCTCCACCAATAATGTTTCCGCAAATATTGATACATTTTGGCGGTACGTGGATGAATAGAATACCTGGAATTGTGCCGCACCGTGTCCTTAAGGACAAGTAAATGAGGATCATCATACTGCCTCTCTCTGATGCACTCATATAAAGAAGACCGAGCGAGTGTGCAAGCTAGAACCCGACTGGGTTCTGAAACATCTAACCTCACGAACTGATTAGACAAAGTCTGAACATCTGCAGCTAATGGCCTCTCACCAATAGGAATATACGCAAGACTGCCCATACTCACAGCCTTTCTACACAAAGCATCGGCCACCACATTGGGCTTTCCGGGGTGATACAAAATGGTGATATCATAGTCTTTCAACAACTCCAACCATCTTCTCTGCCTAGAATTAAGATCTTTTTGTTTGAACAGGTAATGAAGGCTATGATGATTAGTAAATACCTCACACGAGACACCGTAGAGGTAATGCCTCCAAATCTTCAGTGCATGAACAATGGCTACCAGTTCTAAGTCATGAACAGGATAATTCTTCTGATGAAACTTCAACTGCCATGATGCATATGCAATCACCCTGCTATCTTGCATTAATACTGCACCAAGCCCAATGTGAGATGCATCACAATATACTGTATACGATCCTTAACATGTGGGTAATACCAACACTGGCGCCGTAGTCAAAGCAGTCTTGTGTTTCTGAAAGTTCAAATCACACTCGTCTGACCATCTGAATGGGACACCTTTCTGGGTCAGTCTGGTCAATGGGCTTGCTATAGATGAAAACCCTTCCACGAACCGACGATAATAACCTGCTAAACCCAAGAAACTTCGGATCTCTGTAACTGAAGTAGGTCTAGGCCAATTCTGAATAGCCTCACTCTTCATAGGATCCACCTTTATGCCTTCTAGCGATAGAACATGCCCCAAAAAGGCAACTGAGTCTAACCAAAACTCATATTTTGAAAACTTGGCATATAACTGATTATTCTTCAAAGTGTGAAGCACACTTCGAAGATGCTGTTCATGCTCCTCTCGACTGCTGGAGTAAATCAAGATATCATCAATGAATACAACCACAAAAGAATCCAAATAAGGCTTGAACACCCGATTCATCAAATCCATAAATGTTATTGGGGCATTTGTCAACCCAAATGACATCACTAGAAATTTATAATGCCCATACCGAGTACGAAAAGCTGTTTTAGGGACATCAGATGCCGTAATCTTCAACTGATGGTAACCAGACCTCAAATCAATCTTCGAAAATACCTTGGCACCTTGAAGCTGATCAAATAAGTCATCAATTCTTGGCAACGGATATTTGTTTTTGATAGTGGCCTTGTTTAACTGCCGATAATCTATACACATTCGCATAGAGCCATCTTTCTTCTTTACAAATAATAGTGGTTCACCCCAGGGCGAGACACTGGGTCTAATAAATCCCTGATCAAGCAAGTCTTGTAACTGCTCTTTCAATTCTTTCAACTCCGGCGGGGACATACGGTATGGGGGAATAGAAATAGACTGAGTGCCCAGAGACAAATCAATACTGAAGTCAATATCTCTGTCTGGTGGCATCCCCAGCAAATCTACAGGAAATGCGTCTGAAAATTCACGAACAACTGGTACTGAGTCCATAGAAGGAACATCTGCACTGGGATCGCGAATATAAGCCAAATAGGCTAGACACCCTTTCTATACCATACACTGAGTTTTCATATAAGAAATAACCCTGCTGGCAGAATGACCAGGAGTTTCTTTCTACTCTAACCGAGGTAACTCCAGCATAGCTAGGGTCACTGTCTTGGCTTGACAATCCAATATAGCATGATATGGGGACAACCAATCCATACCCAAGATGACATCAAAATCTACCATATCAAGAAGTAGAAGATCCACACTAATCTCAAGATTACCAATAGTAACCACACACGAATGATAGACATGATCTACTATAACAGAGTCTCCCACCAGTGTAGATACAAAAATATAAGCACTCAGAGAATCACAAGGCACAACCAAATATGAAGAAAAATAGAAGGACACATAGGAATAAGTAGATCCTGGATCAAATAGAACTGAAGCATCTCTATGGCAAACTGGAATAATACCTGTGATCACAGCATCAGATGACTCGGCCTCAGGCCTAGCTGGAAAAGCATAAAATTGGGGCTGGGCCCCACCACTCTGAACTGCGTCCCTGGGACGGCCTCTAACTGGATGGCCTCCACCTCTAATGGTCTGGCCTCCACCTCTAATGGCTTGTCCTCTACCTCTAATGGCCTGACCTCTACCTCTAATGGCCTGACTTCCACCTCTAGCTGCCTGACCCCTACCTCTAGCTAGCTGAGAAGGCGGTGAAGCAACCAGTGCCGGTATGATGGTGCGAGAATCTTGCCGAGATCTGTTACTCGCCAATCAAGGGCAATACCTCCTGATGTGACCAATATTCCCCCACTCATAACACTTATCCTGATGTCGTGGATGCTGAAGCTGAAGCTGACACAAATAGGCCGGATAACCGCTATAGTAACTCTGGAGTGGTGAAGCACTGATAGGAGCTGAATGTGCACTGAATGCTGGCTGCCCAGAGTAAGGCATAATAGGACCGTGACTCCCCGAAGCACCGGGTGATGTATGAAGTGCTGAATGAAATGGCCTGAGAGAATGACCCCTACCACAATTACCCCTACCTACAGACGAGGCACCAATGAAACCACCGAACTGAAGAGGCCTCTTATCGGATCTCTGCCCTCTCTCCTGCACAAGAACCATCTCGATCCTCTTTGCGACATCAACAGTCGCCTGAAAAGAAATCTCACTTCCGGTCTCCTTGGCCATCAGAAGTCTGATAGGGTGAATGAGTCCCTAAATAAATCTCCTCATTCTCGCTCCCTCCATAGGTAGTAAAAGGAGAGCATGACAGGCCAAATCTACAAAACAGGACTCATACTGAGTAACAGTCATACTGCTTTGCTGTAGACGCTCAAATTGCTTGCGAAATTCCTCTCTCAGTGTGATAGGGAGGTACTTCTCCAGAAATAGCTGAGAGAACTACTCCTAGGTAAGTGCAGGCGATCCGACTGGTCGGGTCAATATATAATCCATCCACCACCTCCTGGCGGAACCCATCATCTGAAATACAGCAAAATCAACCCCATTGGTCTCAACTATACCCATGTTCCGCAGCACCTCGTGGCAGCATTCAAGATAATCCTGTGGGTCCTCAGAAGGTGTACCACTGAAGTAAACTGGAAAGAGCTTAGTAAACTTATCCAGTCTCAATAAGGCCTCAAAAGACATGGCGGGCCTATCACCGGTCTGTGCCGCAATAACTTGTTGAACTACCCCAACTAGCGGGGCTGCTGGAGCATGAGTCTGGGGAGCCATCTGCTCCGGAGCGGGAGTAGTGGGAGTTTGTGCTCCTCCCCCAGCCTGTGAGAGGGCTGGTGCCATTGGAAATGTACCATTATGGGCCACGCCCTCCATAAGACTCACCAAACAGACTAGAGCATCCTGAAGCACTGGAGTAGCTATGAATGCTTCCGGGACCTGAACTGGTCCAGCTAGTACATTCTGAACTGGAGCCTCCTCCTGAAGGTCTACCTGAGGTTCTACAACAGGTGCAGCTGCTCGAGCTCTGGACTGAGCTCTACCTCGGCCTCTGCCTCAGCCTCTAGCACGACCACGACCTCGACCTCTACCCCTGGCCATAGTTGCCATTGGGGGTTCTGGTCCATGTCCATCGGTAGAGGTATTACGTGTTCTCACCATATGCGAGAGAATAAGAGTAGAATGATTCAATCATCGATGATAGAATAAAATCACACGACTGAATAAGAAAGAAGTAATATTGTTCCTAAACTTCATAGCCTCCGAGAGATAAGTACAAACGTCTCTGTACCGATCCTTCAGACTCTACTAAGCTTGCTCGTGACTCGTGAGACCTATGTAACCTAGGGCTCTGATACCAACTGTCACGACCCAAAATTCCGACCTTCGGACCGTGATGGCGCTTAACATTTCACTTGCTAGGCAAGCCAACGTTAGAATAATATTAACCAATTTTTAAACAATCTTTAAATTTATTAATATCAAAAAATGATTGCGGAAGTAAAATTTGAAATATTATGCATAAACCATAAAAAACAACGGTGTATAAATACCATCCCAGAATTTGGTGTCACAAGTGCACGAGCTTCTAGAATAATACAAATAAAAGTCTGAATAAAATAAAGCTATCTGAAAACAAACACACAGCTAAAGTAAAGTAGACGAGGATTTCAGAACTGCAAACGTCGTGCAGTTATACCTCAAGTTTCCTCTGAGTAGCTGAAATCCGAGCACGTCTATGGTACGCCTCTGGGACCAACTCCAAAATTTGCACAAGAACTGCAGAGTGTAGTATCAGTACAACCGACCTCATATACTGGTAAGTGATGAGCCTAACCTCGATGAAGTAGTAACGAGGCTAAGGCGGGTCACTTACATTACCTGTACAACAACACCAATAATAGAAATAAATCAAGTAACTCATTTATAATAATTGAAGCCAACTCAGCAGTCATAACCAATTATCATTTTCATCGATTCTGTTACAGCGTGCAACCCGCTATCACAATATATTCACATTCAATTGTTTTGCAGCGTGCAACCCGCTCTCACAATATATTCACACTCAGTTCTGTTGCGGCTTGCAACCCGCTCCTCTAATATATTCATTTTAATCAAGTATGTTGCGGCGTGCAACTCGATCCCCAATATATACATATGTATGTCGACTTTTAAATTAGTCTGTTGCGGCGTGCAACCCGATCCTCCAATATGGACTTTTTAATAAGTCTGTTGCGGCGTGCAACCTGATCCTCCAATATGGACTTTTTAATAAGTCTGTTGCGGCGTGCAACCCGATCCT
>AWOL01S0004649.1:40629-52084 GCA_000715115.1 Nicotiana otophora | reverse complement strand
TTGCGGCGTGCAACCCGCTCCTCCAACATATTCATTTACCAATTCTTATAGAAAATATTTTTCCAATTAATGCAACAATTAATATAAAATTATAAGACAACAAGCATACAATAGTTATGATTTAATTATGAAACAAACAAAGGCAAATAGCAAATTATTATGAAAATCAGAGAGAAAATATGTAGTTTAATATTTAATATGCTAAATGTCAAATAACAATTAAGGCACATAATTCAAATAACATATAACAATTAATGCAGGAAATCAAGAATTAATATTTGACAAAGAATAGGAGAGAAACAATCATTATACTAATTAATTCATGATTTAAAATAATTTATGATTTTTCAAGTAAGCAGGTAAACAATTAATTTGACGACGTATAGACACTCGTCACCTCGCCTATACGTCGTTCACATGCAATTCACATAACAAATAATTTAAGGGTTCTATTCCCTCAAGTCAAGGTTAACCACGACAGTTTCCTCACTTTGCAAATTCCAATCAATTACTCGACCACAACTTTTCCTTTTAAATTTGTCTCCAAAAGCTTCAAATCTATTCACAAACAATTCGATATACTCAATACGAATCATAGGAATTAATTCCATATGAATTTATAAATTTTTCGGATAAAAAATCCGAAATTCATTAAACTATTCGGAAGTGAGACCCACGTCTCAAATCTCGGAACAACTTACGAAACCCGAACACCCATTCCGAGATGAGTCCAACCATACAAAAATTATTCAATTCCAATGTCAAATGGACCTTCAAATCTAAATTTTTTGTTTTTGAAAGATTTTATAAAAATATGATTTTTGTTCCCTAAATCACGGATTCATGATGTAAATGAGTATGGAATCATGACATATAATCAATATAGGATAAGGAATACTTACCCCATTGTTTTCCCGTGAAAATCGCCCAAAATTCGCCTTACCCAAGCTAAAAAATGGAAAAGGGTTGAAAATGGGTCGAAACCCCATATCCAGAACCTAAGTTCTGTTTCTGGGATTTTTACCCTTCACAAACGCGGTCAGTTCCTCGCGTTCGCGAAGCAAAAATTCCTACTACCCAATTTTACTCTTTGCAAACGCGAGGGCTACTTCACGAGCGCGAAGCTTGCCTGGCTTGGCCTTCGCGAATGCGAGATGCCCTTCGCGAACACGAAGGCAATTGTCCTGGCCAGCCCCTTTCCCTTCCCCGAACGTGAGGCTTCGATCGCGAACGCGAAGCTTCGCACCTCAAGCCTTCGTGAACGCGTTCACTCTATCACAAACGCGAAGCACAAAATCCGCCAGCCCCAATTTGCTCTTCGCGAACGCGAGACTCCCCTCGCGAACGCGAAGAAGGAAACCAGAAGCAGGTTTCTGCAGTTTCCTTAAGTCCAAACATGCACCCAAGTCCTAAAACATCATACGAACTTACTCGCACCATCAAATCGCCAAAATAACCCCAAGAACTACGAATCGGACACCAAATCAAAGGAAATTTTTAACAAAACTTTAAAACTTATATTTTTACAACCGGACGTCCGAATCACGTCAAATCAACTCCGATTCTCACCAAATTTGGCAGACAAGTCATAAATATTATAGTGGACCCATACCGGGCTCCAAAACCAAAATACGGACCCGAGGTCAATAAATCCTACATCAGTAATTTCTTAAAAATTATTAAGCTTTCAAGCTTTTAATATTTCATCAATATTTCATATCTTGGGCTAGGGACCTCAGAATTCGATTCCGGTCATACGCCCAAGTCTCAAATTACGATACGGACCTACCGGAACTGTCCAAATACTGACCCGGATCCGTTTGCTCAAAATATTGACCTTAAAGCTCTATTTTATATTTTAATCTATTTTTCACATAAAAAATTTTCAGAAAATTGTACGGACTGTGCACGCAAGTCGAGGATTGATAAATGGTGCTTTTCGAGTCTTAGTATACAGAATTACTTATTAAATTTAAAGATGACATTTTGGATCATCACAATAGATTTTTTGTTCTTTGAATCATTAAATGTTAAATTATTTGATTATTATTATTATATAATATCATATATATTGTGTTAAAATTACCAAGTAGTTTTTTCTCGATACTATACTTGGCTTAACCTCAATGCAAACTACTCAAATTGCATTTAAATTCAAATTTAAATATCATATCAGTTTGTTAGTAATAGTAATTTTTTAAAAACGACACACAATGTAAATTAAAAAAACAAATCTAAGATATTCTTATCTTATAATCTATGTATTTGAGTTGAAAACAATAGTTGAAATGGATGAGATCAGCTTCCAAATTGTTTATACTCAACAAAGATGAAACAGAAAAAGAAATTCGTTGTCGTCTCTTATTTCTGGGTATTAGATTTTTCATACATTCTTTTCTATATTTGTTTCCTTTTATCCTTTTTTTTGTGCCTTTCTTTATTTTGTTACAAAAAATTAATTTATTTCGCTATAAAAATGTCACGACCCCATTTCACCTATAAGTCGTGATGGCGCCCAATACTACAACTAGGCAAGCCAACTAATAAATTAAGCATACATTGATAAAATTTAAAACCAACAAAATAAAATAAAACCCAAACTCTATCAATGTGTGTGCCAAGACCTGGTGTCACAAGTGTATGAGCATCTAGTAGATTATACAAAACCTCAAATGTTGTCCGAAATAAAAATAGACAGAATTAAAATACAAAGAGAGAGACTAGTAGCAGCAGAACGGATCAGAGAAACAACTCACCACTATGTCCCTGGATAATGTGGGTGTAAGACGATATGTGCCCTACTAGTACTTGTCTCAGTTCCTGCACAAAAAGTGCAGCAAGTGTAGTATGAGTACGTAAACAACGTATAAGTAAGTATCAATCCTAATCTCGAAGTGGTAGAGACGAGATGACCGACTTTTACACTCACTATGGGTCAATAATAATAATTGAAAGATAACTAGGATATTTAAATCAGCATGATTTACAGAATTTACAATAATTTATTTAATCAACGGAAATAATCAAAATTCTTCAAATGCAACAATTCTCAATATATTAATTAAATTCCTTAAATTCGAATAATTTCTAATTTATCAATTAAATATCATTTTCAGAAATAACAATTCATCCTTTAACATGCAAGAATAATGATTCATTATATTCCAAGGATTTTTCCAATTTATCAATTAGATTCGCAAGCTGAAATAAGCTATTAAATTATCGTGTAATTATTATTATTATTAAGCACGATTTCTGGCGAGGACGTACGGCCCGATCCAGAGTGTCGTGTACACTGCCGAGGGACGTGCGGCGCGATCCATAGATGTATCTATCCTGCCGAGGCGTTCGATCCGCTCCACAAGAAAGGATGACATTTTCTTATGTACCTCCCGAAGGAGAATATATTTATTATGAGCTAAATTCGGGAGGAAGAACAATTTCTTTTAACAATTAATTGATTTAAACATAAAAATCAAGCATATGAAATTTTCATTCATTAATATCTTTATCTAACAATTCACAATATATTCCTATATATATCAATTTAATATTAATTTATCAGGGAATACATTTCACACAAATAATTCATGATTGGAGTCCTAAACTACCCGGACTTTAGCATTTATAGTAGCTACGCACGAACTCTCATCATCTCGTGCATATGTAGCCCCCGCAATTAGCAATAATTATTCAATTTAATCACTATGGGGTAATTTTCCCCTCACAAGATTAGACAAGAGACTTACCTAGTCTCAATGTCCACTTTCTGATTATCGCGTCGCGTAAAATTCTCGATTCGATGTCGAAAAATCCGAAACTATTCAAAAGTTATATAAAATAATTAACATATGTTCAATATTTCGAAATTCATCTATTAAATAAATTACCCTATCCAAAATAGTAAAATTTCCCGGGCCCATGTGCCCGGATTCTGGACATTTTCGGATGGAAACGTTACCCATAATCTCAAAAACTCAAATATATAATTTCTACCCAATTCCATAACTATTTTCGTGGTTAAAATATCATTTTTATAATAATCTAGGTTTTTCACCTAAACCTTTGATTTCTAAGATTTACTAGTTATAATCTACTTCTAATCTATGTATTTAACTCAAGGAGTGTAGAATTAACTTACCTTCAAGTTGTTAGTTGAACTCCCTTCTCAAAAGCTCTGAAATCGCCCGAAAATGGAGGAAAGATGGGCTCAAAATGTCTGAGCCCCAATTTTTGACAATTCTGCCAAGTAGTGGTTTCGCACCTGCGGAAGGGGTGCCGCACCTGCAGAAATTCCTCGTAGGTGCGAGTTTCACTCGCCTGGGCCACGGTCGCATCTGCGCAAATATCCTCGCACCTGCAGTGGATTGCCCCTTCCCCTTTTTAGCTTCTGCGCTCAGAATCTCGCATATGCGAGTGCCGCGCCTGCAAGCTTCGGTCACTTCTGCAAATGTCGCACCCGCACCTGGCCAAGCGCAGGTGTGATTCTGACCATAGCTGGGAGCTTTAGTTTTGGCTCTCAACTTCTAACTTGGTCCGAGCCTCGTTCGATTGACATGCGGGGTCCCCGGGACCAAACCCAAACATACCAACAGGTTTGAAATCATAAAACAGACTTGCGCGAACCCACAGAACGTGTAAAACAACATCAAATCTAAGAATCATACCCCAAACCAAATTGAATCAAACTTAAGAACTTTAAGTTCTTCAATTTACTTCCAATACGCCGAAGCGTACTTAAACTACCCGGAATGACACGAAATTTTGCGTGCAAGTCTTAAATCACTATAAGGAACTATTCCCAAACTTAAAATTCCAAACGGACTTCAATTTCTCAAAAACCTACTCCAAACCAAAATTTAAAGAACTTTAAACCTTTAAATAGTTGATTTTTACTATTAAGCGCCAAAACGCTCCCGGGTTATCCAAAACCCGATTCGAACATACGCCTAAGTCCGAAATCATCATACGAACCTATTGGAACCGTCAGATCCCGATTCCGGGGTCGTTTTCTCAAAATGTTGACCGAAGTAAAACTTGGCCTTTCAAAACTAACTTAAGGAATCGAGTGTTCCGATTTCAACCCAAACACTTCCAAATCCCGAACCAATAATCCCCACAAGTCATAAATTAATAAAAGCATGTGGGCAGTTTTATTTTAGGGAACGGGGTTCTAAAAGTTAAAATGACCGGTTGGGTCATTACATTCTCCACCTCTTAAACAAACGTTCTTCCTCGAACGAGTTTAGAATAATACCTGGAGTGCTGAATTAGTGTGGATATTTTCTCCGCATGCCCTCCTCGGCCTCCTAAGTCGCTTCCTTGATTGATTGGCCCGTCCACTGGACCTTTACTGCAGAAATCTTCTTGGACCTCAACTGACGAACTTGTTTATCAACAATAGCAAATGACTCTTCTTCATAACCCAAAATCTGATCTAGCTGAACTGTGCTGAAGTCCAACACATGTGATAGGTCAGCATGATACTTACGGAGCATAGATACATGGAAAATCGGATGAACTCCTGATAGACTGGGAGGAAATGCAATCTCATAAGCAACCTCCCCAACTAATCTCAACACCTCAAATGGGCCTATAAACCTTGGGCTCAACTTGCCCTTCTTCCCGAATCTCATAATTCCCTTCATCGGCGAAACATTCAAGAGAACTTTTTCACCTACCATAAATGATATATCATGCGGTTTCTGATCCGCGTAACTCTTATGTCTGGACTATGCTGTACGAAGTTGCTCCTGAATCAATTTCACCTTTTCCAAGGCATCCTTCACAAAATTAGTACCATATAACTTAGCCTCAGCGGGCTCAAATCATCCGATAGGTGAACGGCATTCACGACCATATAAAGCCTCAAATGGAGCCATCTCGATGCTGGATTGGTAACTGTTATTAAAAGCAAACTCGGCTAAAGGTAGGAAACAATCCCAATAAACTCCAAAGTCAATCACACATGCCCTGAGCATATCCTCCGAAATTTGAATTGTCCGCTCTGACTGCCCGTCGGTCTGCGGATGAAAGGCTGTGTTGAGCTCTACACAGGTCCATAATTCACTATGTACTGCTCTCTAGAAAAGTGAAGTAAATTGAGGGCTTCTATCTGATATGATGGAAATTGGCACCCCGTGCAACCGAACTATCTCCTGAATATAAATATGGGCCAACCTCTCTGAAGTATACGTAGTCACAACAGGAATAAAATGTGCCGGCTTGGTTAACCTGTCAACAATCACCCAAACTGCATCAAACTTCCTCAAGGTCTGCGGCAACCCAACTACAAAGTCCATAGTAATTCGTTCCCATTTCCACTCTGGTATAGTCATCTGCTGAAGTAGGCCACCTGACCTCTGGTGCTCATATTTAACTTGCTGGCAATTTAGACACCTAGCTATATACTCAACTATGTCCTTTTTCATTCATGGCCACCAATAATAATGCCTCAAGTCACGATACATCTTCGTAGCATCTGGATGAATAGAATACTGAGAACTGTGTGCCTCCTCCAGGATCTTTTATCTCAGTTCATCCACATTAGGAACACACTGACGATCCTGGAGTAGTAAAACACCATCTGCACCAATAGTAACTTCCTTGGCACCATCTCGTAGTACCGTTTCTCGAAGAATCATTAAGTGTGGATCATCATACTAGCGAGCCTTGATCTGCTCAAATAGTGAAGACTGAGCTACGACACATGCAAGAACTCGGCTGGGCTCTAAAAGATCTAACCGCACAAGTATGTTGGACAAGGACTGGATATCCAAGCTAATGGCCTTTCTTCTGCTGAAATGAAAGCCAAACTACCCATGCTCTCCGCCTTTCTACTTAAGGCATCTACAACTACATTTGCTTTACCTGGATGATATAGGAAAGAAATATCATAATCTTTTAGTAATTACAGCCATCTGCGATGCCTCAAATTTAGGTCCCTCTGCTTGAACAAATGCTGCAAACTATGATGATCAGTATAAACTTCACAGGACACACCATAAAGATAATGCCTCCAAATCTTAAGGGCGTGAACAATCACAGTTAACTCCAAATCATGTACCGGATAATTCTTCTCGTAGGGTTTCAATTGACGTGAAGCATATGCAATAACTCGCCCTTCCTGCATCAATACACAACCTAAACCAACGCGTGAAGCGTCACAGTACACTGTATACATTCCCGAACCAGAAGGTAACACTAACACTGGTGTTGTAGTCAATGATGTCTTGAGCTTCTGAAAGCTTGCCTCACAATAATCGGACCATCGAAACTGAACACCCTTCTAGGTTAATTTGGTCAAAGGTGCTGCAATAGATGAAAAGCCCTCCACGAACCGATGATAATAACTTGCTAAACCCAGGAAACTCCTGATCTCAGTCACCGAAGTGGACGATGACAATTCTAAGCTGCCTCAATCTTTTTGGGATCAACTTTAATACCTTCACCCGATACAATTTGTCCCATAAATGCTATAGACTCTAGCCAAAACTCACATTTAGAGAACTTAGCATATACCTTTTGTTCCCCAATGTCTGAAGCACTACTCTCATATGCTGCTCATGTTCCTCCTTGCTGCGCGAGTAGATCAAAATGTCATCAATGAAGACAATGACAAATGAATCAATATATGGCCTGAATACCCTGTTCATCAGATCCATAAAGGCTGCCGAGGCATTAATTAAACCAGAAGACATTACCAGAAACTCATAATGACCATATCTAGTACGGAAAGCAGTTTTCGGAACATCCAAATATCGAATCTTCAACTGATGATACCCCGACCTCAAGTCGATCTTAGAGAACACCCTAGCACCCTGCAATTGGTCAAATAGGTCATCAATACGCGGCAAAGGGTACTTGTTCTTAATAGTTACCTTGTTCGATTGGCGATAATCAATACACATCTGCATTATTCCATCCTTCTTTTTTCACAAATAATACAGGTGCACCCCAAGGCGATACACTCGGTCTGACGAACCCTTTGGCTAGTAACTCTTCAAGTTATTATTTTAATTCTTTCAGATCCATGCGATATGGTGGGATAGATATAGGCTGGGTATCTGGAGCCAAGTCAATACAAAAATCAATATCACGATCAAGTGGCATACCTGGAAGATCTGAAGGAAATACATCGGAGAACTCCCAAACTACCGGCACTGAATCAATAGCCGGAGTCTCTACAGTAGTATCCCAAACATAGTCTAGATAAGCCAAACAACCCTTCTTAACCATGTGTTGAGCCTTTATAAAAGAAATAACCCGATTAAATGAACTAACCGACGAACCCTTCCACTCCAGCCTAGACAAAGATGGAATAGCCAAGGTAACAGTTTTGGCATGACAATCTAGAATAGAATGATATGGAGATAACCAGTCAATATCCAGAATAATTTCAAAATCGATCATCTCGAGCAATAAGAGATCTGCTCTAGTTTCATAACCACAGAATGTAATAATACATGACCGGTAGATCCGGTTCACAATAACATAATCGCCTACAGGAGTGAACATATAAACAGAAGTACTCAAGGACTCACGAGAAATACCCAGGAATGGAGCAAATAGAGATGACACATATGAATGCGTGAATCCTGGATCAAAAAATACTGAGGCATCTTTGCCGCAAATAGAAATTATACCTGTAATCACAGCATATGAGGCCTCTGCATCTGGTATATCTGGAAAAGCATAGAACCGAGCTGGAGCGCCAACTGCCTGGCCTCCGCCTAGGTGACCTCCACCTCTAGGACGCCCCCTACCTACTTGTCCTTTACCTTTTGGTGGTCGGACTACTGGTGGAGCACCTGGTCCGGTAAGCATAGGCTGCTAACCCTGCTGTACTGGTCTACCCCGAAGCCTGGGGCAAAACCTCCGCATGTGACTAGGATTCCCACACTCGTAACAACTCTTCGGTGCGATGGGCTGCTGACTAAGTGTCTGGCACTGGGGAACTGAATACCCACTGGGAGTACCCTGAATAGCTGGTGGGCAGTAAGAACTCTCTGGTATAGCACTAAGATAAGGTCGCACTGGAGCACCTTGAGGACGTAGTGGTGCTGGATATGGGGGTCTGTTGGACTGGCCCCTCACAAACTGACCCTTGCCCCCAGACGGAGCACCCCTGAACTCTCCATAGTACCTGAACCGTTTATCTCTCATAATCTGCTCTCGGCTCCGCTGACGCACACCCTCAATCCTTCAGGCTATCTCTACAACTCGCTCATAAGAAGTACCCATCTTAACCTCTCGAGCCATAGTGGCTTGAATACCAGTATGTAAACCGGCTACAAACCTCTGTACTCTCTTCGCCTCAGTAGGGATCATCATAAGTGCATGGCGAGATAATTAAGAAAACCTCGCCCCATAATCAGTCACTGACATCTGACCCCGCTGGAGATGCTCAAACTGAAACCGCAACTCTTCCCTCTGGGAGGGTGGAATATACCTGTCCAGGAAATACGGGTGAACCTGTCCCAAGTCATGGGAAGAAAATCTGCTGGTCTGCCAAGTGCATAAGACTACCACCATCTACGGGCTCTTCCCTCTAGCTGAAAAGTAGCAAAGTCAACCCCATAAGACTCAAATATACTTATGTTGTGCAGTCTGTCCCTACAATGATCAATCAAGTCATGTGGATCCTTATGTTACTCACCCCCAAACACATGAGGATGTAGTCTAGTCCATCTGTCCAATAATTTCTGAGGATCGGCGGCTACAACTGGCCTGGGCTCAGGTGTAGCTGCTGCCACTAGCTGGGCTCCGTCCACGGGTAGTGCACCCTGGGTCTGATATATAGCAGTTACCTATCCATGAGCATGCCTAGTAGGAATCTATGCTCCCCCGCCCGCCTGGGATGTGGATGGATCTGCCGAAAATACACCGGCCTGAGTCATATTGTCCATGAACCACAGCATACGACCCATGACATCCTGAAATCCCGGTGCAGATGTGAAATCCACCGGAGCTGGCTATACCACAGGCACCTCACCCTACTCCTCACTAATGGGATTCTCTGCTGGACCCACTGGCGGCGTAACTGGAATAGTCCTGGGACGTCTTCTCCCTCTACCACGGGCTGGAGCCCTCCCACGGTCTCGACCTCTACCTCTTCCCCGGCCTCTAGCAACTGGGGGAGTAGCTCTTCCCTGGTCTGGAACTTCATTCGAGTGCGTTCTCACCATCCGTGAGAGAAAAAGAGAAGGATATTTAGTACTACATTAATTTCACGACGGAATATGAAGAAAGATAATTCCTAACACCCTATAGCCTCTTGAAGATAAGTACAAATGTCTCCGTACCGATCCGCAAGACTCTATTAGACTTGCTCATAACTTGTGAGACCTAAGTGAACCTAGTGCTTTGATACCATATTGTCACGACCCAATTTCACCTATAAGTCGTGATGGCGCCCAACACTACAGCTAGGCAAGCCAACTAATAAATTAAGCATACATTGATAAAATTTAAAATCAAGAAAATAAAATAAAACCCAAACTCTACCAAAGTGTGTGCCAAGACCTGGTGTCACAAGTGTATGAGCATCTAGTAGATTATACAAAACCTCAAATGATGTCCGAAATAAAAATAGATAGAATTAAAATACAAAGAGAGAGACTAGTAGGTGCAGAACGGATCAGAGAAACAACTCACCGCTATGTCCCTGGATAACGTGGGTGTAAGACGATAGGTCCCCCACTAGTACTTGCCTCAGTTCCTGCACAAAAATTGTAGCAAGTGTAGTATGAGTACGTAAATAACGTGTACCCCGTAGGTATCAAGCCTAATCCCGAAGTGGTAGAGACGAGATGACCGACTTTGACACTCACAATGGGTCAATAATAATAATTGAAATACAACTAGGATATTTAAATCATCATGTTTACAGAATTTACAATACTTTATTTAATCAACGGAAATAATCAAAATTCTTCAAATGCAACAATTCTCAATATATTAATTAAATTCCTTAAATTCGAATAATTTCCAATTTATCAATTAAATATCATTTTTAGGAATAATAATTAATCCTTAACAAACAAGAATAATAATTCATTATATTTCAAGGATATTTCCAATTTATCAATTAGCTTCGCTAGCTGAAATAAGCTATTAAAGTATCGTGTAATTATTATTATTATTAAGCACGATTTCTGCTGAGGATGTACGACCCGATCTAGAGTGTCGTGTACACTGCCGAGGGACATGCAGTGCAATCCATAGATACATCTATCCTGCCGAGGAGTTCGGCCCGCTCCACAAGGAAAGAGGACATTTTTTATGTACCTCTGGAAGGAGAATATATTTATTATGAAATATATTCGGGAGGAAGAACAATTTCTTTTAACAATTAATTGATTTAAACAGAAAAATCAACCATATGAAATTTTCATTCATTAATATCTTTATCTAACAATTCACAATATATTCCTATATATATATATATATATAT
>AWOL01S0004649.1:0-22274 GCA_000715115.1 Nicotiana otophora | reverse complement strand
GGCCAACTCACGTGCTATAGTATAATATAAGGATATGCACGGCCAACTCACGTGCTGCATGGACAACTCACGTGCTATGATATCAATATCTCACAATCAGCCCCTTGGCCTCTCTCAGTCATAAATCTCTCCAGTCTCTCGGGCTCTCATTAATCATGAAATTAGCCCAAATAACAATGATATGATGTATCAATAATAATAACAGAGACTGAGATAAAATGTGCAAGTAAAAACTGAGACTGAGTACATATAGCATTTAGCAGGCAATTCAACAAGTACGCGACCTCTGTGGGTTCTAACAGTACTATCACATAGCGTACGCATGATTTCTAACATGATTTACAGTCAAATTTTATCAACACATAGAGAGCATATAGGTAAAAACAAATTATTCAACTTTACAGTTTTCCGGAACGGACCAAGTCTCAATCCCCTTGGTGCACGCCCACACGCCCGTCACCTAGCATGTGCGTCACCTCCAAAATAATCACATGATACCAAAATCCGGGGTTTAATACCCTCAGGACCAGATTTAAAACTGTTACTTATATCAAAACATTAAACTCTTTACTCTGCTATGCCTTTGCCTCGCAAATCGGCCTCTGAATGCCTCGAATCTAGTCACAAATAATTCACTTCATTCAATAAAATTTATTGGAATTAATTCCATAAGAAAATACTAATATTTCATAAAAATCCGAAATTTAGCTCAAAAATCGTCCACCTCTCGAAACTCGACAAAAGTTACAAAATCCGAAAGCCCATTCAACAACGAGTCTACCCATACCAATTTTACTAAAATCCGACCTCAACTCGACCCTCAAATCTACAAATCGTATTTCTAAATTTCTAAGTTCCAATCTCTTATTTACATCTCAAAATCATGTAATCTAGTCGAATTATTCGATGATAATTCAATATTATGGAGTAGAAATGATCACAAGGGACTTACCTCAAGTTTTCCTTGAAAATATATCAAACATTGCCTTTCCTCAAGCTCCAGTTTGTCAAAAATGGCGAATGAGACGAAGTCCCTGTTTTTATAATTCTGCCCAGACAACCTCGGTTCTGCCTAGATCTTGGCCTTCGATCGACGTCCTCGATCCTAGGCCTCGATCTTGGGCCTCGATCTTAGGCCTCGATCCTGGCTCTCGATCCTAGCCCTCGATCGTGGCTTCGATCCTGATCCTCGATCATGGACCTCGACCCTGGCCTTTGATCATGTCTTCGACCCTGCCTTCGACCGTGACCCTCGACCCTATGCTCGATCATGGCTTCGATCGTGGCCCTCGTCGCCGAGCTCGATCGTGGCCCTCGACCCTGGGCTCGATCATGGCTTCGATCGTGGACCTTGACCTTGGGCTCACATCTGGGCTCGATTTCTGTGCTCGATTTTGAGAGATTTCTGGGTTCGAATCGGGCAGAAGAAATTTCCAACAGAAGGAAATTGCAGCATTTGTTGTAGTTTAATGTTTTGATGCGTTAACTATTTGAAACTCACCCGAAGCCCTCGGGACCTCAACCAGATATACCAACAAGTCATAAAACATCATACGAACTTAGTCGAATACTCAAATCACCTCAAACAACGCTAAAACCATGAATTACGCCCCAATTCAAGCCTATTGAACTTTGAAATTTCTAATTTCTACAAATAACGCCGAAACCTATCAAATCACGTCTGATTGACCTCAAAATTTGTAACACAAGTCATAAATGACATAACATACCTATTAAAATCTTCAAAATCGGATTTCGACCCCGATATCAAAAAGTCAACCCCTCGGTCAAACTTCCCAAAAATTCAACTTTTGGCCTTTCAAGTCTAATTCCTCTACGGACCTCCAAACAATCTTTCAGACATGCTCCTAAGTATGAAATCACCATACGGAGTTATTGGAATTATCAAAATTCGAATCCGAGGTCGTTTACGCATAGGTCCATATCCGGTCCACTTTTCTAACTTAAGATTTTTTCAATTATGAGACTAAGTGTCTTATTTCACTCCAAATTCCATCCGGACCCGAACCAACTAACCCGATACGTATTAAATCAATAGCAAGGCATAAATTGAGCATTAAATGGGGAAATAGGGTTATAATATTCAAAACGACTGGCCGGGTCGTTACATTCTCCCCCTCTTAAACAAACGTTCGTCCTCGAACGGGTTTAGAATAATACTTGGAGTCTCAAATAAGTGTGGATATTTCTTCTGCATCTCCTGCTCCATCTCCCAAGTAGCTTCTCTGACAGGCTGGTCTCTCCACTGCACCTTCACTGATGCTATGCTCTTTGACCTCAGCTTTTGATCCTGCTTGTCTAACATAGCCACCAGCTCTACATCATAAGTCAAATTACCGTCCAGCTGTACTGTACTGAAATTCAGAATGTTAGACAGATCCGCGACATACTTTCGGAACATGGATACATGGAACACTGGAACCTGATAGACTAGGTGGCAAAGCAAGTTCATAAGTCACCTCCCCAATTTTCTTAAGTATCTCAAAAGGCCCAATATGCCGAGCGCTCTACTTGCCCTTTTCCCAAACCTCAACACACCCTTCATGGGTGAAATCTTGAGCAGAACCTTCTCCCTAACCATGTGAACAACATAACGAACCTTCCTATCGACATAACTCTTCTGTCTAGACTGTGTCGTGCGAAGCCGTTCCTTAATTACTTTGACCTTCTCTAAAGCACCCTGAACCAAGTCAGTACCCAATAGTCTAACCTCACCAGTCTCAAACCAACCCACCGGAGAACGACATCGTCTCCCATATAAAGCTTCATACAGAGCCATCTGAATGCTTGATTGGCATCTATTATTGTAAGAAAACTCTGCGAGTGGCAGAAATTGATCGCAAGAACCCCCAAAATCAATGACACAAGCGCGTAGCATATCCTCTAATATCTGAATAGTGCGCTCGAAATGTCCATCCGTCTGAGGGTGAAATGTTGTACTCCACTGAACTTGTATGCCCAATTCTTGCTGCACTGCCCTCCAAAACTGTGAGGTAAACTGCGTACCCTGATCTAAAATAATGGACACTGGCACACCGTGTAGGAATACAATCTCGCGAATATAAATCCCAGCCAACCGCTCCGAAGAATAATTAGTATTGATTGGAATAAAATGCGCAAATTTGGTCAACCGATCTACTATCACCTGAACAACATCAAACTTTCTCAAAGTCTGTGGGAGTCCAACTACGAAGTCTATGGTAATACGCTCCCACTTCCACTTTGGAATTTCAAGTCTTTGTAGCAATCCGCCCGGTCTCTGGTGCTCGTACTTTACCTATTGACAATTTAAACACCGAGATACAAACCCAACTATATCTTTCTTCACCCGCCTCCACTAATAGTGTTGTCTCAAATCCTTATACATCTTCGCGGTGCCTGGATGAATAGAGTATCGTGAACTGTGAGCTTCCTGGAGAATCAGCTCACACAAACCATCTACATTAGGTACACATAGCCTGCCCTGCATCCATAATACACTGTCATTTCCAATAGTGACTTCCTTGGCATCACCATGTTGAACTGTGTCCTTAAGGAAAAGAAGATGTGGATCATCATACTGGCGCTCTCTGATGCGATCATATAAAGAAGACCGAGAAACCACACAGACCAAAACTCGATTTGGCTCAGAAATATCCAATCTAACAAGCTGATTAGCCAAGGCATGAACCTCCAAGGCTAAAGGCCTCTCTTCTACCGGTAAGTATGCTAAGCTGCCCAAACTCTCTGCCTTACGACTCAAGGCATCGGCCACCACATTGGCCTTTTCGGGATGATAGAGAATGGTGATATCATAATCCTTAAGAAACTCCAACCACCTTCGTTGCCTCAAGTTAAGATCCTTCTGCTTAAATAAATATTGTAGACTCCGATGATCGGTATATACCTCACACTGGACACCGTACAAGTAATGCTGCCAAATTTTCAAGGCATGAACAATAGTTGCTAATTCAAGATCGTGGACTGGATAATTCTTCTCATGTACCTTTAACTGTCTGGACGCATAGGTAATCACCCTACCATCTTGCATAAGTACTGCGCCGAGACCTATCCGCGAGGCGTCACAATACACAGTATAAGACTCTAAAACTGTAGGCAACACCAATACTGGAAATGTAGTCAAAGCTGTCTTGAGCTTCTGAAAGCTCTCTTCACATTCATCTGACTACCTAAATGGAGCACCTTTCTGGGTCAATTCAGTCATAGGCAATGCAATATACGAGAAACCCTCCATGAAACGACGATAATAACCGGCCAAACCGAGAAACCTCCGAATCTCAGTAACTGAGGATGGTCTGGGCCAATTCTGAACTGCCTCTATTTTCTTTGGATCCACCTTAATACCTTCACTGGACACTATATGTCCCAAGAATGCCACCAACTAAGCCAGAACTCACACTTAGAGAATTAGGAATAAAGTCTCTCATATCTCAGCCTTTGTAATACAATATCCAAGTGTTGTGCATGCTCCTCCTGGCTATGTTAGTACACCAGAATATCATCAATGAATACCACGACAAATAAATCAAGATATGGATGAAATACACTATTCAGCAAATGCATAAATACTGCTGGGGCATTGGTTAGTCCAAAAGACATCACAAGAAATTCATAGTGGTCATAACGAGTCCTGAATGCCATCTTTAGAATATCCGAATCCCAAATTTTTAATTAGTGATACCCACACCTCAAATCAACTTTGGAGAACACCCTCGCTCCCTGAAGTTGGTCAAATAAATCATCAATATGCGGCAATGGATATTTATTCTTGATTGTAACTTTGTTCAACTACCTATAATCAACGCACATCCGCATAGTACCATCTTTCATTTTGACAAACATAACCGGTGCACCCCAAGGTGACAATAATAGGTCTAATAAACCCTTTTTCAAGGAGTTCCTGAAGTTGCTCTTTCAATTCTTTTAACTCATCTGGTGCCATACGATACGGAGGAATAGAAATGGGCTGAGTGCCCTATACCAAGTCAATACCGAAATCATTATCCCTGTCGAGTGGCATACCCAGTAGGTCTACAGGAAATACATCCGAAAAGTCTCGCACGACCGGTACTGAATCAATAATAGGAGTATCTGCATCAACATCTCTCACAAAGTCCAAATATGACAAGCATCCCTTTCCAACCATACGTTGGGTCTTCAACTAAGAAATTACCCTGCTAGGAACAAGATCTAGAGAACCCCTCCATTCAACATTTGGCAACCCTGGCATCGTCAAAGTCACGATTTTTGCGTGACAGTCCAGAATAGCATGACATGGAGAGAACTAATCCATACCCAGGATTACATTGCAATCAACTATACCGAGTAATAAGAGATCAACTCTAGTCTCCAGTTCCCCAATAGTTACCACACATGACTGATACACACGATCCACAGTAATAATATTGCCCACCGGTATAGATACACAAATAGGTGAAACTAAGGACTCACAGGGCATATCCAGATAATGAGCAAAATATGATGATACATATGAATAAGTGGAACCAGGGTCAAATAATATAGAAGCCTCCCAGTGGCACACTGAAACAATACTTGTGATCACTGCGTCTAAGGCAACAACATCTGGCCCGGCAGGAAAAGCATAGAATCGAGCCTGCCCGCCACCTGATCGGCTTCCCTCTCTTGGGCGACCCCTAGCTAACTAACCCCCACCCCGAGATGGCAGGGCGGGTGGTGTAACTACTGGTGATGGTGCCGTGGATAGAGAACTCTACTGTGAAGCCCCACTCAATAGCCTAGGACACTCTCTCTTGAAATGACAAAATTCTCCGCACTCGAAACAACCTCTCCTCTGATGGAACTGTTGCTCCTGATAACCCAAGGAATGACCTGCAGAAGTCTGTGCGGACGAGGCATGATGAGAACTCTATGCTGGTAGTGCACTGAATGAAGACTGGCCTGAGTGAGCACTGTAAGAACCATGGCTAGCTGATGCACCACGATGAGCTAGACGACCCGTCTGAGCGTGTCTGTAAGAACGACCCCTACCTCAGTGAAATTGACCCCCTAAAGGAACACCAATGTAATCACCTGGACCACGAGGCCTCTTAGCCTATCTCTCTCTCTCCACATTCCTGGCTACGAGCCATCTCTATCTACCGAGCAATGTCCACTACCTTATCAAAAGTAGCACCAGATACTCTCTCCCTACTCATAAGTTGTAACGACCCGACTTGTCGTTTTAAGAATTAATGCCTCATTCACTGACTTAAGGTCTCGAGCAACTTTGTAATAAGTATTATGACCCGCGGGTGTGGTCGAGTTTGATATTCGTAGGATTCAGAATATAATTAAAAGAACAATACTTATTTAGAAGCTTAAATGGAAAGAGTTGACCGGGGAGTTGACTTTTGAGCAAACGACTCCATAATGGAATTTTAATGATGTCAACAGCTCCGTATGGTGATTTTGGACTTAGGAGCATGTCCGAAAAAAGTATTTGGGAGTCCGTAGGATAATTCGACGTATTTTGGCAAAAGTCGAAAAATAGAAGATTTTGGAAAGTCCGACCGAAGGGTGAAATTTTGATAACGAGGTCAGATTTCAATTCCAAAAATAGGAATAGCTTCATTAAGTGAATTATGACTTGTGTGCAAAATTTGAAGTCATTCCGGATTGATTTGATATGTTTCGGAGCAAAATATAGAAGTTGGAAGATTTGAAAACTTATAATTCGATTCGATGTGCGATTCATAATTTAGGCGTTGTTTAACATGGTTTGAAACCTCGACTAAGTTTGTATTTTATTTTGGGAAATGTTGGTATATCTGGTTGATGTCTCAAAGGCCTCGGGTGAATTTCGGATGGTTAACGGAGCAATTTGGACTTGAAGGAAGCTGCTGGAAAATGGCAGCAGCTGTTGGAATCGCACCAGCGGAATTATGAGTGCAGGTGCGACCATCATAAAAGTGAGATGAAGCTCGTAGAAGCAAAATTGGTTGGGCTGGACTGAGGCCGCAGGTGCGAAGACTTTCTCGCACCTGCGTGAGCGAAAAAGGGGAAGCACTTCTGCAGGTGTGAGTGCAACACCACTGGACGTCGCAGAAGCAAGAATTGACTCGCAAAAGCGAGCTCGCAGGTGTAATAAAATGGTCCGCACGTGAGAAACTGGGCAGAATGTTAAGGACCAAAAATGGTCATTTCGCCATTTTCGTTTTGGGATTTTTGGAGCTCGGATTTGGGAAATTTTGAGGGATTATTCACAAACATGGTTGGGGTAAGTGTTCTATATCCTAAAGTGATTATATTTCATGAATCTATGATTATATTCATCGTTTAATCAGGATTTAAATAGAAGAAATCAAGATTTTTACAAAATCTTTCCAAAACAAAAATTTAAGATTTGGAGGTCAAGTTGTTATTGGAATTCGATAAAATTGGTATGGTTGAACTCATATCGGAATGGGTGTTCTAATTTCATAACAATTATATCGGGTTCCGAGGGGTAGGCCCCGCGTTGACGTTTGTTGAGTTTTTGGAATATAATTTTTAAGTCGATGTTTTATTATCCGGAATTGTTTCCGATGAATTTTAATGAAGTTATACAATTAATTTGGATAGATTTGAGCGGTCCGGAGGTCAATTCAAGCAAGAAGGTGATTTTGGAATATCGACATAACTTCAAAAAGGTAAGTGTCTTGCTTAACCTCGAGCGGGGGAAATACCCCTTAAGCATTGAGTATTATGTGAAAATTGTGTAATTGAAAACTATGTACGCGAGGTGACGAGTACGTACTTGGTTTATATGTGCAAATATCATAGATTAAAATCCTTATATGCCCTTATGTATTAAGTTGGAAATTATTGGCACTTACTAAATCATCTATTTGTCATGCCTAGATCCTTGTTTGTTGAAATTGTTTTATATGATGATTTGGTGTGATTGCCACCTTGAATTTATGAGAAATATTATTTTGTTGAGTTGTTCACTCCCAGATATTTTTGTTATGATTTTGTGCACATTAGGGTCGAGACATGGGCTCCTTATTGTGGAAAATAATGTATTGTTTATTTTCTAGGGCAAGTTGTAATATTTGGGCACTTGATGTGCAATTAGTGATATGTTGTAAGATTTGAGCAGTTGATGTGCAATCTATGATATGTTGTAAGATTTGAGCACTTGATGTGCAATCTGTGATATGTTATAAGATTTGAGTACTTGATGTGCAATTTGTGAAATATTGTAATATTTGGGCACTTGAGGTGCAACTTGTATTATGTTGTGATATTTGGGCACTTGAGGTGCGATTTGTGAAATATTGTGATATTGATACACATGCGGTGAGATAAGGGTGTCTTGAAACGCGTGGCTAGTAGGGAAACTACTCTAAGTTATGCGGTGATATAAGGTCAGGGTGTTGAAACGCATGCGGTGAGATAAGGGTGGCTTGTAACGCGTGGCTAGTAGGGGAACTACTAGAAGTCATGTTGTGTGATAAGGATGGCTAAAACACGGGATGCTATTTCGGGAAAAAAATTATTTCTTTAAAAATTAAATATGAAGGCTCCCGCGATGATTAAAAATAAAAATAGATATTGTGAATTTATTTATGATTTGGGACTACGAGGCGGTACATCGGGAGTGCCCTGTTGATATTTCTTTATTTATGTTCTTATCTTGGGTGATTTTGTTTCATTTAATATGTAAATTCTTGTCTTCTTTCGTGATGTACTAGTTGACTTTATTATTATGTGTTTTGTGCTCCTACTTGTATTGTGTTGGCTTTGGCTTTTTAGCACGAGACTCTGAAGAAGTATATTTCTGGTTTTTCTTACTTATTTTCGATGATTGAGTTGATTTAAATAAAAGTAATTATTATTATGTTTTAAATTAAATAGTTTTACAACCAAACCAGTAGTTTATCTGATGCTTTAATTTAAGTGCAATGTTATTTTCTTCACCCAAATGATTTAAATAAATAAATTTAATTCTTTGTTGGTTTCTTATTGGATTTAAAAATTCTAAACTCACTATAGTGGAAATAAATTGATCATGTGGATCTTATATACATTGAGGATATTGGCATGTGAATTGTCCATGCAGTTGTGATATGAAATGAGGGCACGATGTGCCGAGGAAATATGATGATTTAATTATGGGCACGAAGTGCCGTGGAGATATGAAAAATGGGTTGAGATCCTTGTTTATGCAAAATATGAAAATGGGCTGAGACCCGTATTTTTATGATTTTGAAATGAGGTGTCACATGGTGACTTTTTAATTGAAGAATTATATTTAAAATATTTATTTGGAAGGATTTTTATTATGAAAGAATTATATTTGAAAGATATTTATTTGAGGAAAATTATATTTGAAAGAGAGTTATTTGGTAGAATTATATGTGAAGGACATTTATTTGAAGAATTTGATTTCATTGGGTGTACTTGTATTATTATTGTTGAGCGATATTAAATGGTGTTGTGTTGTCTTGTTGTGCATATCACTGGTTGTTTTATGATGTCCTTATTGTTATCTGTTTTCCTACTATTTTGTATATTATATTGCACATGCTATTAGACTAGTGAGTGTCTTGACTGTACCTCGTCTCTACTCCACTGAGGTTAGTCTTGATACTTAATAGGTACCGACCGTGGTGTACTCATACTACACTTCTGCATATTTTTGTGCAGAACCAGGTATTGGAGATATCGGACCTGAGTAGAGTTAAAGCGGGACTGTAAGGATTCAAGGTAGAGTTGCTTGGTCGTCGTAGTCCCTTGGAGTCTTTTCATTTCATTGTACTGTTAATTTTTAATCAAACACTATTGTATATTCGGTCCTCGTGATCATTCCATATAATCAGTTAGAGTTTGTGACTCAGTACTACTAGTCTTGGGAGGTTGTATATTAATATTTATTCCACTGTTAGTTTTAAAACAATGGCTTCAAAATGTAATAGAAATCGTCTTACCTAGTCTTAGAGACTAGGTGCCATCACAACGCTAGTGGTGGAATTTTGGGTCGTGACAAGATGGTATCAGAGCTCTAGATTCATAGGTTCTATGAGTCACGAACTAGTCTAGGTGAGTCTTGTGGATCGGTACGGAGACGTCTGTACTTATCTTCGAGAGGCTACAGAACTGTTAGGAAATTTCCACTTCTTTCATTCCTGTCGTGCGGAATATGTTGAATTTGTAATTTGATCCTTTGTATCTCTACTCTCTCACTGATGGTGAGCACACGTGCTACCGGGTCAGCTGAGCAGGAATCCGCACATATTACTAGGGTTGCAAGAGGCCTGGGCCGAGGTAGAGGAGCCGCCAGTAACTCCAGTTGGGGCATAGGTACCAAAAGCACCTGTTGTTACCCCTCAGACTTCAGGAGACTTTGGCACAATTCCTGAGTATGTTTGGTGCATTAACCCGGGCGGGATTGATTTCTGTTGCACCATATATTTTGCAGATTGGAGGGGTAGCTGAGACTCCTACCAACTTTTCCGAGAAACAGGTTCACATTGGTCAGGTTCCGGGTGTAGTACCGGTACGACCTATTATTATGGTTCGGCCTGAGGTCAGGCCAGAGGCATCAGAAGAAGAACAAAAGAGACTTGAGCAGTTTAAGAGTTATAGTCCACCTACGTTCAGTGGCACAGCTACAGAGGATGCCCAAGGATTTCTAGAAAGATGTCACCACATTCTCCACACCATGGGTATTGTGGAAGTAAGTGGAATTGCCTTTACTATATTTCAACTATCAGGCGCAACATATCAGTGGTGGAAAAAAGAATTTTGAAGAAGGTAGACCAACAGATGCAATACCACCAACTTGGGCTCAATTTTCGTAAATGTTCTTGAAAGAGTTTGTTCCCCAGACTCTCCGAGATACGTGGCACATAGTTTGAACGGTTGCGTCAGGGCACTATCACAGTGTCAGAATATGCTATCAGGTTCAGTGAGTTAGCCCGTCATGCACCTATCTTAGTTCTTACAGTTAGAGAACGGGTACGCATATTCATTGAGGGGCTCAATTATGATATTAAAATATGCATGGCTCGATAGTTGCAAACTAATACTCCATTTCAACAAGTAGTGGAGATTGCAAGGAAGATTGAGGGTGTTTTAGGCGAGGAAAGGGAGTCTAAGGAGGTCAAACGGTCTCAAAGATCTGGAGGGTTCAATGGATTTTACTCTTCAGCTAGGACCCATTATAGCGGAGGCTCGAGCAGTCGGCCAACTCAGTTCGCACATCAGATTACTCAGAGTGCTCCAGTAAGTTCTTACAATGCACCACCGACACGAGATTCCTATAATGATTATTTCAATTATCCGGCACAGATTAAGTACGAGCAGCTGCGCTCATATGGGTTGTTATCAGTGTGATTGTACTAGGCACATCATAAGAGATTGTCCCAAAATTGGGAGGGGTGGATTTCACCAGAGTACTCAAGCTACAAGCTTTATTCCAGTTAATACTCCACGTGCTCAGTCAGCTAGAGGTGGAGGACACACGGGTAGTGGGCGCCTAGGAGGTGGAGATCCGACCCGTTGATATAATCGCTATGCTTTGGCTGAGGCCAATTGTCACGACCCAAATTAACCCTCCGTAAGGTGTCGTGATGGCACCTAGTCTTTACGACTAGGTATGGCTAATATTACAAAAAACATAAAGAAAACAAAACATTTTTAAAGATCAACAACATATCATGAATAACCAAGAGTAGTACCACTCGGCATATACAAAATAATTTCCCAAGACCCGAAATATCGCTAAGTCACAAGCTGCTATAATCTATGTAGCTCTATACAAAAGTCTAAAGATAAGAAAGAAAGTCTTTAGGCGAGGGAGTATAAGGGGACTTCGAAGATTTGCGGACGCAAGTAGTGGTACCTAGAAGTCTCCTAATATCAGCAGCACGCACTAACCCCGAGGCTGATAGCTCGCACCTGGATCTGTACACAAAACATGTACAGGGAAGGGCATGAGTACACTGCAGTGGTACCCAGTAAGTGCCAAGCCTAACCTCGGTCGAGTAGTAACGAGGTCAGGTCAAGGCCCTACCGGAGTAAATATAATAAATTAAATAGTAAAAGATATAAGTAGAATTTACGGTAACACAGTTAAAGAAATTCTCAAAATTGTAACAGTTAAGGGAGCCCTCGACTCAGAACAAGGTAACCACAATGGGAAATCTCCCGGGATACCTTCCCGTAGTTCCAAATGAATATGCAGTACAGGGGTATCTCCCGGAATACGTCTGTAGTCCCAAAGTAAATATGCAGTGCTGGGGGATCTCCCGGAATACGTCCGTAGTCCCAAAGTAAATATGCAGTGTTGGGGGATCTCCTGGAATACGTCTGTAGTCCCAAAGTAAATATGCAGTGCTGGGGGATCTCCCGGAATACGTGCGTAGTCCAAAAATAAATATGCAAGACAGGGGATCTCTCGGAATACGTCTGTAGTCCCAATTTAAATATGCAACGCAAGACGAAATGGCAGGTATGGCATCGAGTTATACAGTTTATACAGAACACAGATAAGGGAAGTAGGGACTTAACTAAGCATGGCGCACAGAATGTCAAATAGGCAGTTAAAACACGTAAGCATGCTTCTCTAATCTAAGCTAAACATTTAAATATATTAGTACAATTTAATAAGGGAAAACAGTTTATGATTTAGAAAGGAAGGACGGGATGTTTTTGCAATAATAGTTCATGTACGTACTCGTCACCTCACGTACAGGGCGCCCACACATCAATTTATATCAAATATCCTAAGGCAAAAGTCCCCAACATAAGGTTAGGCAAGCCACTTACCTCGAACCAAGCTTAGTCAATCGGTCACAATGCCTTTCCCACGAATATCTGGCTTTGAATGGCCCAAATCTAGCTAAAAGCAATTACATATCATAAATACAACCATGATAGACTCATCTAATTAATGAAATCAACATTTTAACAAAACTTTCGAAATTAACTCAAAAATTGCCAGTGGGGCCCATATCTCTGAATCGGGTAACACTCACAAAATACGAACACGCATTCACTCATGAGTCTAACCATATAAATATTTCTCAAATCCGACCACAAATCCCCTTTCAAAACTCGAAATCTTTGTTGAAGAAGTTCTTCCAAAATTTTCCAATTTGAACCCCAAAATCCGAAATTAAATGATAAAATCAACCATAGATTAGTGGAATATAACCATAAAGGAGTTAGGAATCATTACCCAAAAACTTCCTCCGAAACTTTCTCCACATTTCGCCTTCTACCGAGCTCTCAATCAAATTTTTCTGTTATGAACTCAACCCTCATTTTTGAACCTTAAATTTTGCCCAGGTGCGTTCTTCTTCGCGAATGCGACATCACGATCGCAAACGCGATAAATAATCTTCCACTGGCCCAAAATTCCTCCTTCGCAAATGCGAGGGTACTCTCGCGAATGCGTACCTTCCATTGACGGACCCCTTCATAAATGCGGGAACCTCTTCCCGAACGCGTAGGCTTAATGCCCGGAGCTTCCTCTGCATCGTTCCTCTACGCAAACGCGAGGACCATATCGCGAACGCATAGGCTTAAGGTCCCACGCCTTCGCGAACGTGGGAACAACATTGCGAATGCGAAGAAAAACTTAGCTGCCTTTCCCAGATGCTCTACGCGATCGCGAGGCACCTCAAGCGAACGCGATGAAGGATTTCTTTGCAATAAAACACCAAAAATCTGGTACTTCTCTAAGTCAAAAAATGACCTGTTGAGCATCCGAAACACGCCCAAGGACCCCAGGACCTCGACCAAACATACCAGCCAATCCTAAAACACCATACGAACTTACTCGAGCTCTCAAATCACATCAAACAATGCTAAAATCATGAATTACCTTCCAATTCAAACTTAAAGAACTTGAAACTTCAAAATTCTACAACCGATGCCGAAACCTATCAAATCATGTCCGATTGACCTCAAATTTTGCGCACAAGTCATAATCAACTTACGAACCTACTCCAACTTCCGAAGTCGGAAAACGACCCCGATATCAAAAATTCCACTACCGGCCCAAAACTCCAAAAATTCGCCTTTCGCCATTTCAAGCCTAAATGAGCTACGTACCTCCAAAACACAATCCGGACATGCTCCTAAACCCAAAATCGCCTAACAGAGCTAACGGAACTGACGAAATTCCATTCCAGAGTCGTCTTCATAAAGTTCCTCTACGGTCCCAATCCTAAGGATTAAGCTCTCATTTAGGGACTAAGTGTCCCAAAACACTCCAAACCTCAAAACCAATCCTCCCGGCAAGTCACAATAGCAGAAATAGATATGGGGAAAGCAGTTAATAGGGGTTCGAGGCTCTAGCTCTCAAAACAACCGGCCGGGTCGTTACATCCTCCCCCTCTTAAAACAACCATTCGTCCTCAAACGAGTATAAAGATATACCTGATACTGTGAAAAGATGAGGGTACTGGCTGCGCATATCCTGCTCGGTCTCCCAAGTCGGTGCCTCGACCGGCTGACCTCTCCACTTGACCTTTACTGAAGCATTATTCTTTGACCTGAACTTTCTGTCCTGCCTGTCCAAAATGACTACTAGCTCCTCAACATAAGATAGATCCTTGTTCAACTGGACTGAGATGAAATCCAATACATGAGTTGGATCACCGTGATACTTCTGGAGCATAGACACGTGGAATATCGGGTGAACTCCTGCTAGGCTGGGAGGCAAGGCAAGCTCATAGGCAACCTCCATAACTTGCCATAATATCTCAAAAGGACCAATGAACCTGGGGCTCAGCTTGCCCTTCTTCCCGAACCTCATGACGCCCTTCATAGGTGATACCCGAAGAAAGACCCGCTCACCAACCACAAATGCCAAATCACGAACCTTCCGGTCCACATAACACTTCTGCCTGGACTGGGCTGTGCGAAGTCTCTCCTAAATCACCTTCACCTTATCCAGGACATCCTGGACCAAGTCTGTACCCAACAATTTTGCCTCGCCCAGCTCAAACCATCCCATTGGGGACCGATATTGCCTACCATACAAAGCCTCAAACGGTGCCATCTGAATGCTGGACTGGTAAATGTTGTCGTAAGCAAACTTTGCAAGTGGCACGTATTGGTCCCATGACCCTCCGAACTCCATCACACAGGCACAGAGCATATCCTCAAGAATCTTAATCGTGCACTTGGACTGCCCGTCCGTCTGAGGATGAAAGGTTGTGTTCAGCTCCACCCTAGTACCCAACTCCCACTGTACGGCTCTCCAAAACCGTGATGTGAATTGTGTACCTATGTCTGAAATGATGGATACTAGAATACCATAAAGGCGGACAATCTATCTGATATAAATCTCAGCCAACCTCTCAGAAGAATAAGTGGTCAATACTGGAATAAAATGAGCTTACTTGGTCAGCCGATCCACGATCACCCAAATAGCATCAAACTTTCTCAAAGTCTGTGGAAGTCCATCTACAAAGTCCATGGTGATCCGCTCCCACTTCCAATCTGGGATCTCTAACCTCTGAAGTAATCCACCCGGCCTCTGGTGCTCAAATTTGACCTGCTGACAGTTTAGACACTTGGCCACAAACCCAACTATATCCTTCTTCATCATTCTCCACCAATAGTACTGTCTCAAATCTTGGTACATCTTCACGGAACCGGGATGAATGGAGTACCGTGAGCTGTGGGCCTCCTTGAGAATCAACTCCCGAAGCCCATCTACATTGGGCACACAAATCTGGCCATGCATCCTCATCACACCATCAACACCAATAGTCACATCTCTGGCATCACCTCGCCGAGCCTTATCCTGAAGAACTAGAAGATGAGGATCATCATACTGGCGCTCCCTGATACGGTCATAAAGAGAAAGCTGAGCAACCACACAAGATAATACCCAACCAGGCTCTGCAATATCCAATCTTACGAACTGGATGGCTAAGGCCTGAACATCCAAGGCTAAGGGCCTCTCAGTTGCCGAAAGATATGCCAAACTCCCCAAACTCTCTGCCCGACGACTCAAAGCATCAGCCACCACATTGTCCTTCCCAGGGTGGTACAAAATAGTGATATCATAATTATTTAGCAGCTCCAACCACCTCCGATGGCGTAAGTTAAGGTCTTTCTGCTTAAATAGATGCTGCAAACTCCGATGATCGGTGTAAATTGCACAAGGAACACCGTACAAATAATGTCGCCATTTCTTCAAGGCATGAACAATAGCTGCTAACTCAAGGTCGTGGACAGGATAGTTCTTTTGTGCACCTTCAGCTATCTGGAAGAGTAGGCAATCACCCTACCATCCTGCATTAACACCTCTCCAAGTTTAATCCTTGAGGCATCACAATAGACAGCGTAGGACCCCAAACCTGTAGGCAAAACCAATACTGGGGTTGTAGTCAAAGCTGTCTTGAGCTTCTGAAAGCTCTCCTCACACTCCTTGGTCCGCCTGAACGGAGCACCCTTTTGGGTCAGCCTGGTCATAAGTGTTGCAGTGGATAAAAATCCCCCCACAAAGCGATGGTAATACCCCGCCAAACCAAGGAAATTGTGGATCTTCGTAGCTGATGATCATCTAGGCCAACTCTGCACTGCCTCCACCTTCTTCGGATCTACCTTGATCCCATCACAAGACACTATGTGGCCCAAGAATGCCACTGAATCAAGCTAGAATTCACACTTAGAAAATTTTGCATACAACCTCTTCTCAATCAAAGTCTGAAGCACGGTCCTCAGGTGCTGCTCATGATCTTCCCGAGACCAGGAATATACCAGGATGTCGTCAATAAACATAATGATGAAGGAATCAAGATAAGGCTGGAACACATTGTGAATCAAATGCATAAAGGCTGCTGGGGCATTGGTCAGCCCAAATGACATGACAAGAAACTCATAGTGACCATATCTGGTCTTGAAAGTAGTCTTCAGGATGTCTGGCTCCCGAATCTTCAACTGATGATAGCCAGAATGCAAGTCAATCTTGGAAAACACCCTAGCACCCTGTAACTGATCAAATAAATCATCTATGCGAGGCAAAGGATACATGTTCTTCACTGTAACCTTGTTCAACTGTCGATAATCAATACACATACGCATAGAACCATCCTTCTTCTTCACAAATAAGACCGGAGCACTCCAAGGTGATACACTGGGCATGATGAAACCCTTATAAAGCAACTCCTGCAACTGCTCCTTCAACTCAAGAGGAGCCATATGGTATGGAGGAATAGAAATGGGTTGAGCGCCCGACAACAAATCAGTGCCGAAATCAATATCTCTATCAGGCGGCATACCCAGAAGATCAGCTGGAAACACATCAGGGAAATCCCTCACTACTGGAACTGACTCAACTATAGGGGTATCAATACTGACATCTCTCATATAAGCCAAATATACATGACATCCCTTCTCAACCATTCGCTGAGCCCTAAGAAATGAAATGACCCTGCGGGGAGTATACTCTAAGGTACCTCTACACTATAATCTCGGCAAGCCTGGCATAGCCAGCATCACGGTCTTCGCGTGATAATCAAGAATAGCATAATGGGGCGACAACCAGTCCATGCCCAAGATAAAATCAAAATCTACCATACTAAGTAATAAAAAATCAGCTCAGGTCTCAAAACCACTAAGAGCAATCAAACACGACCGATATACGCGGTCCACAACGAGAGAATCTCCCACCGGAGTAGATACATAAACACAGAAACTCAAAGAATCCCGAGATATCCCCAAATGTGGAGCAAATTAAGAAGACACATATGAATACGTAGAGCCTGGGTCAAATAATATTGATGCATCCCTATGACATACAGGGATGATACCTGTGATGACTGAATCTGAAGCAACAACCTCTAAACGGGCTGGAAGGGCATAGTACCTGGCCTGGCCTCCCCCTCTAGGGCGACCTCAACCTCCTCGACCTCCACCTCGAGCTGGCTGAGGAGGTAAGGTGGTAGCTGGGGAGTGGAAGAATGGCCGGAGGACCCGGAGGAGCATGTGGAGGCTGATAAGTCTGTGAAGGTGTACCCCTCCTGGCTCTATGGCAATCGCTAACCATGTGACAAGTGTCACTACACTCAAAACGACCTCGAGTAGGAGGCATACTAGATACTGGCGGTGCATAATAGGTCTCATGAGGTCTAGGAGGAGCTGGAACACCGCTGGCTGCTAGAAGAGATGAATGAACAGGGCGATTAACAAAACCCCTACCATAGCGTGCTACTAGTGCACAAGCTCCTGAATAATAACCAGTCTCTAGAGACCTTTTGGACTCTCTCTCCTCTCTGTCCCAGGCAAATATGCCCTCCACTCTCCTAGCAATTCTCATTGCCTACTGATAAGTGATATCCATCTCCAACTCCCTGGCCATACTGGTCCGAATACTACGGTGGAGTCCCTCAATGAAGTGACGAACCCTCTCTCTCACTGTAGCAACCAGAGCCGGTGCATGGCGAGCTAACTCACTGAAATAGACTGCATACTCCAACACAGTCATAGCACCCTGATGAGCTACGCAAACTCTGCGCGCCAAGCATCCCTGAGGCTCTGAGGAACAAAATCATGCAAGAACATCTCTGAGAACTGAGTCTAAGTGAGTGAGGCTGCCTCGTCCAAACTACTCAGCTCATAGGCATGCCACCACTGATATGTTGTTCCCCTCAGCCAGAAAGCGGTGAAAGAAACCCCACTCGTTTCCACAGTGCCCATAGTGCGGAGAATACGATGACACTCCTCAAGAAAACCCAGAGCATCATCTGAAGCTAGTCCGTTGAAAGTATGTGGATGGTACTTCTTGTACCTCTCAAGTCTGAGCTCCTCTTCCTAAGAAGCAGCTACCCTGGTCTCATGCTGAACCGGAGCCACTCGGGGGATAGGAATATACTCTGGGGCCTGATTAACCTGGACCCTCTACTCGGGAGTGCGGCCTGCGGGAGTCTGTGCCCTCCTCCGGCCTGAGATGTAGCGGGAGCTATCGGAAATAGTCCAGCCTAAGCTAGAGTGTTGAACATGCTCATGAACTAAGCTAAAGTCTCCTGGAGGGTTGGAGTAGCAATAGGGATCTCCGGTGCTGGCCCTCCAGCTGAAGCTGCTGGGGGCTCCTCTGACGTAGCTCTCATAGGTACTCGGGCTTCACCGCGTTGTCGTCCTATACTCCGACCCCGGCCTCTGGCGGCTGTGGCAGTGGGCTCGGATGCCTGATCGTCGGTCCTCCCAGTACGGGTCCTCACCATCTGTGAGAAAGAATAGAATAGAGTTTTATAATTTTGATGTCAATAACTCGCACGACAAGGAAATAAAAGGAATATGATCATTCTTAACAATTACATAGCCTCCCGAAGATAAATACGGATGTCTCCGCACTTATCCGCGAGACTCTAATAAACTGGCTTGTGACTCGCGACTCCTATGAACCTAGAGCTCTGATACCAACTTGTCATGACCAAATTAACCCTCCGTAAGGTGTGGTAATGGCACCTAGTCTTCACGACTAGGTAAGCCTAATATTACAAGAAATATAAAGAAAACAGAACATTTTTAAAGATCAACATCATATCATGAATAGACAAGAGTAGTATCACTCGGCATATACAAAATAATTTCCCAAAACCCGGAATATCGCTAAGTCACAAGATGCTATAATCTATGTAGCTCTATACAAAAGTCTGAAGATAATAAAAAAAAGTCTCTAGGCGAGAGAGTAGAAGGGGACTCCGAAGATCTGCGAAAGCAAGTAGTAGTACCTTGAAGTTTCCTAAAATAAGCAGCACGCACTAACCCCGAGGCTGATAGCTCACACCTGGATCTGCACATGAAGCAGGGAAGTCATGAGTACACCACAATGATACCCAGTAAGTGCCAAGCCTAACCTCGGTCAAGTAGTGACGAGGTCAGGTCAAGGCCCTACCGGAGTAAATATAATAAATTAAATAGTAAAATATATAAGTAAAATTTACGGTAACACAGTTAAAGAAATTCTCGAAAATTTAACAGTTAAGGGAGCCCTTGGCTCATAAAAAGGTAAGCACAGTGGGAAATCTCTTGGGATTCCGTCCCATAGTTCCAAATGAATATGCAGTACAGGGGGATCTCCCCGAATACGTCCGTAGTCCCAAAGTAAATATGTAGTGCTGGGGGATCTCCCGGAATACGTCCGTAGTCCCAAACTAAATATGCAGCGCTGGGGGGATCTCCCCGAATACGTCCGTAGTCCCAAAGTAAATACGCAGTGCTGGGGGATCTCTCGGAATATGTCCGTAGTCCCAAAATAAATATGCAAGACATGGGATCTCCCGGAATACGTCCGTAGTCCCAATTTGAATATGCAACGCAAGATGAAATGGCAGGTATGGCATCGAGTTATACAGTTTATACAGAACAGAGATAAGGGAAGTAGGGACTTAACTAAGCATGGCGCACAGAATGTCAAATAGGCAGTTAAAACACGTAAGCATGCTTCTATAATCTAAGCTAAACAATTAAATGTATTAGTATAATTTAATAAGGGAAAATGGTTTATGATTAGAAAGTAAGGACGGGATTATTTTTGCAATAATATCCCGTGTACGTACTCTTCACCTCACGTACACGGCACCCACACATCAATTTATATCAAACATCCTACGAGAAAGACCCCCAACACAAGGTTAGGCAATCCACTTACCTCGAACCAAGCTCAGTCAATCGGTCACAATGCCTTTCCCACGAATATCCAACTTTGAATGGACCAAATCTTTCCAAAAGCAACCACATATCATAAATACAACCATGATAGACTCATCTAATTAATGGAATCAACACTTTGGCAAATATTCTGAAATTAACTCAAATATTTCCTGTGGGGCCCATGTATCCGAATCGGGTAACAGTCACAAAATATGAACACACATTCACTCATGAATCTAACCATATAAATATTTCTCAAATTCGACCACAAATCCCCTTTCAAAACTCGAAATCTTTGTTGAAGAAGTTCTTCAAAATATTTCCCAATTTCAACCCCAAAATCCGAAATTAAATGATGAAATCAACCATAGATTAGTGGAATATAACCATAAAGGAGTTAGGAATCATTACCCAAAAACTTCCTCCGAAAATGTCTCCAAATTTTGCCTTCTACCGAGCTCTCAATCAAATCTTTGTGTTATGAACTCAACCCTCGTTTTTGAACTTTAAATTTTGCCTAGGTGTTATGAACTCAACCCTTGTCCTCGGGGGGAATGAGGGGTGGGGCGGGAGGTAGGGAAGGGTTTTGGGGGTTGGGCGGGAGGCAAGGGAGGTAAAGGGAACAAGGGTGTCTGTAGGTTGAGAATTGGATCATGGAACGTAGGTACATTGATGGGTAAATCTATAGAGTTGGTGAAGATACTCCAGAAGAGGAGGGTCAATATAGCGTGTGTCCAGGAGACAAGGTGGGTAGGGTCGAGGGAGAGGGACATGGACGGGTATAAACTTTGGTACTCAGGAGTCTAGAAAGATAAGAATGGAGTGGGCATATTGGTGGATAGGGAACTTAGATAGTTTGTGGTTGAGGTTAGATGAGTGAATGATAGATTGATGATTATTAAGTTGGTGGTTGGAGAGTGCACCCTAAACATCATTAGTGCCTATGCGCCATATGTGGGCCTAGATGAGGAGGTTAAACGGCGCTTCTGGGAAGGGTTAGATGAGATAGTGCGCCAGGTTCCGCCTGCTGAAAAACTATTCATAGGGGGGGATTTCAATGGGCATATTGGGTCGACCGCAAGTGGTTATGGTGAGGTGCATGGAGGCTTCGGTTTAGGGGAGAGGAACGGAGGAGGTACATCGTTGTAGGACTTCGCTAAGGCTTTTGGGTTGATGATTGCGAACTCTAGATTTCAGAAGAGGGAGGGGCATTTGGTTACTTTTTGGAATGCGGTGGCGAAGACCCAAATTTACTATCTCCTCCTCAGGAGGTGTGACAGAGGGTTATGCAAGGATTGCAAGGTGATTCCGGGTGAGATACTTGCGACGCAGCATAGGCTCTTGGTGATGGACGTTGGTATTATGTTAAAGAGGAGGAAAAGGCTTACTCGAAGAAGACAGAGAATCAGGTGGGGAGCCTTAACTAAGGATAAAGACCAAGCGTTGGAGGGCGGTTGTCGGCTATGGGAGCTTGGAGGAGTAGTGGTGATGCGAGCACTATGTGGTCAGCGACAATAGACTATATTAGGGAGGCTGCGAGAGAGGTGTTAGGGGTCTCGACGGGTGTATCTGGTGGGCACAAAGGAGACTGGTGGCGGAATGAAGTGGTCCAAGGTAAAGTTGAAGCAAAG
>AWOL01S0004647.1:91352-105437 GCA_000715115.1 Nicotiana otophora | reverse complement strand
GTATCTTTCGTATCATACTATCATAGGTAATTGAGCCGGAGAGGCTGTCGTGAGATAAGTAGAATAAAACATAAGGAAATACTCAATATAGGGTGACCCAACTTGATATACTGACTTATATATATGACGTACTGCCCTATAAGGCCATACTAGTATCCGTATACATGACATCTGTCTACAAGCCTTTAAGAGTACATAAATATCATAAAGGTCAGGACATAGTCCCGCCATACCAAACAATACATATTCAAATCATACTGACCAAATAGGCAACTTCGGAGCAAGTGGAATGCACAAACACTTTCTGCTGAGCTGATAGCCCACTAGGAGAACTCTCAACCTATCTATCAGGACCTGCGAGCATGAAACGCAGCATCCCCAAGCAAAAGGGACGTCAGTACAAATAAAGTACCGAGTATTTATGGCATGACAGTAGTATATAAAAGACATGAAAGAAACATGGAGTAAAGAACTCAACCTGTAATTCTGAATAGCTCTGTGAATCATGAAACATTTATAATGTCATGCATGTGTGTATCACTTCCATACCATGTATAGGTATATGCGTATATAACATCATCAAACCTCTGAGGGCATCCCATCATATCATCTCAGCTACTGTGGGCAAAATCATCAACGTATACCAGTTGATCAGGTGGTGGTGCGTATATAACGCCTTAACCTTTTCCAATATCCCATATACATATAATATACGCATATATAACGCCTTCTGGTCATGGGTCAATGTACATGTATAAATGCATGAAATGCATAAGAAATACGTTAATAAGATTTCTCGAATATCATAAAATTAATATTCCTTTCGGACAAACTTTATCAAATACATATTTTTCTGGAACCCATGAACGGATGATATAATAATAATAATTCACATGGGGAATTAAGAATATAGACACCCCTAGTATTTCTATGAATAGAGTCATTTATGAAAGTTTCGTATTTTGCTTGTTTCGTTTATATCATTTGGATCATACCAAAAAGAAAGAAGGGATAGCCTTAACATACATGGATTAGGGAAAAGTCCGTATGATGTGCTTGGAAAAGGTTGCACCGTACTCCTTTAGAACCGCAAAATTTTACGTTTCTATGATTTCAACAATTCTCGTTGGATTTTATTTTTTGTAGGAATTTGAAGAATCACGTTGCTAGTGTAAGGTTTAGAATCTGATTTGAAGTGTTTTTATGAATGAAATTTGTTGAAAACTTGCTAAGTGTAGCGTCTGTTTGAAATGCTTAAATTAGGAAGATGTTATAAGACTTCTTACAGAAAACTTGCTAGATTGAGTGTTCTGTTTGAAATGGTTAAAATAACGAAAAAATGTTATAAGATCTCTTACTTTGTTTCTTTAAGTCCGATGAAGCCAAATACTAAATGACTTACACGTACTCACTTATGATGTCACCTTTCAATTAAGAAATCATTATTAGATTACTACTTGAATATCTAATGTCCAAAGAAGCCAAAATGCCCGTTTCTTTATTTAATGTCTATGACTCATGCTCTTTAAGTCTTTCCACATAATCGTAGTGACTTATGAGTAACAATCCTTAGATGGGTTTGCTGCCTCGTTATGGAGTTCAAACTTTATCCAAAATTATTATTAATCAATCATTAATCCTTAATTAATTGGGTAATATCCCATTACCCAATAATTAACCAATTACCTACATAATTAAGAATTATCTCAAATTACTTAAAATACTACTCACTTTTAACACACTTTATACACCTTACTATCATGGCCATGTGGTACCTTGTATGGTACTAGTCCATAAATACCGGGTATTTTAGCTCGGGCCATACTTTATCCCAAAATGTCAAACTTCGATGAAATTCATTATCTTCGATTTTCTTATCCTCTCACTTCACCAATTTACTCATTACATGTTTAAAATAGCATAATGCTTATAATCAAAAAATAAATTTCATTCCCGAACTTGCGTCGATTAACCTACGACGAAACTTTAACGTTCAAAAATGCGGGATGTAGCATCTCATTTCTGAGCTTCCATTAATTTATTTATGGAATACTTTAATGTATGAAAATATGGGGTGTAACATAATTTATATTATTATTTATAAAATTTAAAGGCAAATAAATAAAATCACATGAAATAATATAAAAATAACATAGGAAAGAATAAACCTTTAATGAAAAATTTTCAATTAAATGAGTCTTCAAGAACAGGTACATTAACTCAGACGAACGCCGAACAAGCATAAGCGACGAATAACATCAAACCTAGTGAACGGAGCTCCAACGAAATCCTCGACCTCGACTATTGACTCAACTTTTTGGCATATAAAAAGGGATGTTATGAAGTATTTTTGTTGGGTTTTGGGTGATGACTTGCTGGATTTTTTGAAAGAAAGATGAAGAAAGAATGACACGAGTAGAAATTCCCTTAGCGTAGAAGAAGAAAAACAATTTCTCTAAATTCCCTCCTCCCATATTTTTTTGTCCTTCTCCCTCTCCCTCTATACTCACATTTCTCTTCTATTTATAGAAAAACTATTCGGAATTTTTTCAGATTTGTTTTTTATTTGTTTATTTTTTTATTATTTTTAATTAAAAAGAATTCTCACTTCCCATTTTTCTTCTTTTTAAAAGAAAAAAAAATTCCCCGCTTCCCTTTACTTTTATTATTTTTAATTTCCTACTTTTTACTTTTCTTTTCTTTTTTTCTACTTATTTTACTTTTCTTTTTTTTAATTTCCACTTATCTTAATTTTCTAGTTTTTAATTTCTACTTTCTTTTACTTTTTTAAAAATAATTTCAGCTACCTTTAATTTTATTTTTTAATTCCAACTTTCTTTTACTTTTTATTTTTTAAATTTCCACATTGTTTTACTTTTATGTTTTTAATTTTCCACTTTCTTTTACTTTTGTTTTTAAAAATAATTTCCACCTACTTTTACTTTTACTTTTTTTATTCCATACTATTAATTTTTCTATTATTTTATTTCCATCCGAAAATTAAAAACAAATCATTTTTTAAAAAAACAAATTATTTTATTTAAAAATAAAGATAAACATAATTCTAATAGTAATAATTTGACCTTTTAAATTATATTTAATTCTTACCCTATATAAAAAAAGTAACAAAGCTAAAAAACATATATATATTAAATTTGTACAAATATTTACATAGTAGACAGTGGTAAAAATTCAAATATAATCAAAAATTAGGTGCTCACAGCTTGCTCTCTTTGCTTGGAAACATGAAGAGTTTTCAGGCAAAGACTAGGTGAGCCATATGACTAATTTTTGACCAAACCGTTATTCAAAAGGAAAAGAAATAAAAGATAGGGTGCAACCGAGTCCTAGTTTTGGACAACCTACATATCCCAGGTTATATGGGAATCATGTCACGTGTAGTTCAAGGAGAATGGTGGAATGGTGAGTTGAGGAGTCGAGTGAGGTTCCGTCGAGGTTCCGGTCCGCGATCCTGCTATTATAAAAAATAAAACTAAACAAGCCTATCACATATGAGTTACAAGATTCCTATCTATGAGTTTTCTAAAACTTGAGCTTGAATCTTGACTGGTTCTTTATGCAGACTCTGATCTAAACCCTGATGCTCGCTAGTTGTAGGTGCTAGTTCATTGTTGTATAGCCTCTTCTAATCAAAACAGTACTCCAGTGCTCGTGGCTTCAGTCATATCTTGAGCATTCCATATCTTTTCAACTGTTTTTGTATTTTGGATTCACCTATTTTTTCTTTTCTTTTATTCTGAATTGAGACTTCTTCTTTTGGTCATCTCGAACTCTGTTCCTCGAGGTAAAATCTACTCAGACACCAAAACTAACAAACAAACGAAATTTTCTGCCCCAGTTTGCATTAGAAACATTTTGTGAGTTATTGTAACAAAATTCAATACTAGTTCTTTATTGAAATCAATAAAAGGTCGGGAATGGTGTACCCCAAAAAATAATCATAGACTAGGGAATGAAGACCCTATGTCTAAAATATAAGAAACTAGGGAGCGGAGATCCTATATTGGAAAAACGACTAGGGATTGGTGTACCCTGATACTGTTAAGGAAATATAACCAGGGGATGACACCCTGTATTACGAAAAAGAAATGTAACCAGAGGTTGGTGCCATGTATTACTGAAATGAAAATGAATCCCTTGAGCGAAAAAGTTCTACCTGGGTTAAACTGCGAAAAGCGAGCCTAGCGAAGAGTACTTCTACCCGGAATATGAGCTGGATCCCCCTAGGCAAAAAGTTTCAACCTGGGTTAAGCTACGTAAAACAACCTGAGCGATGAGTACTTCTACCCAGAACTATGAGTTGGATCCCCCTAGGCGAAAAGGTTCTACCTGGGTTAAGCTACGTAAAACAAACTGGGCGGAGAGTACTTCTACCCGAAACTATGAGCTGTATCCCCCTAGGCGAAAAGGTTCTACCTGGGTTAAGCTACGTAAAACAACCTGAGCGAAGAGTACTTCTACCCGGAACTATGAGCTGGATCCCCCTAGGCGAAAATGTTCTACCTGGGTTAAGCTACGTAAAATAACTTGAGCAAAGAGTACTTCTACCCGGAACTATGAGATGGATCTCCCTAGGCGAAAAGGTTCTACCTAGGTTAAGCTACGTAAAACAACCTGGGCGAAGAGTATTTCTACCCGGAATTATGAGCTGGATCCCCCTAGGCGAAAAGGTTCTACCTAGGTTAAGCTACGAAAATGAGAGGTATTAACAGTAGTGATTCATGCTAAAAATAAAGGAAAGTGGAGATTTTAAGAAAACTTACCTCTGGTGACATTCGTCCTTTAGGAATCGCCATTCTACACTGCTTTGTTCATGCTGCAAACAAAGAAAATTTGTGAGTTTTAAAAGTGGTGGTCGATTTGTGGCCCTGATATCTTTGGTAGCTTGACTTTGTGCCCATCTTCATTTGATGATGATTTCAACATGTCACTAGACGGTTCGTGAATACCACTTGCATATCTTGCCCCAAAGAGCCTTTGACTTTTCAAACTTTTACATGATGGTTGGTCATGAGGGAACCTTTTCAACTTTATTTTTCCTTTGTGGTAATTCACTTTCGACTTCTTTCTTCCAAAACTTTTATTTTCAAACCATTGGGGAACCTTTGGATTTTCAAACTTTGCCAGAACGGTTAGCCAATTTGTACTTAACCTTTTCAACTTCATTTTGCCCTTGTAGGCACTTTCAATTCGATTTCCTCCTTTTGAGAGTTTTTGATTTCAAAGCATCATCCATCATGGCCAGTCGGGGTTGACTTGATGCCCCTGCTGAGGCTAGGTGCCCTTTTGCATATTGGCTTGTATCAAATGAGAACCCTGTAAATCAGCCTTGCCATCTCTTCTTTGCCTTAGTTTGGAACAGAGTTAGACCTAAAGGGATTCAAAGAAAAACAAACAGTAGAAAAGAGAATGAATTTAGACAAGAAGTGTCCCTTTCGGGGAAAGGAAAGAAAGACTTATCTGGAGTACTTGCGGACTTCAATGAACATGACATGCCTTTTGGACTGGATGCCTGATCTGTGTAAACTACCCGACTCTCAGAAATTCATCACAAATTTTGCCTTGAAACTGAGAAACCTTGCCTAGGGCTGTGTCAATGCCAATGGCTGTGAAGATCCTTTTTTCGATCAGTAGCGCCCTTTGCGGGTTTTCACCAACTGACCTCTCTCATTTCTCTTCTCACCATCGCCTTATAGTGCTCTTTGTGAGTTTTCACTAACAAGACTCTCATTCTAATTTCTTTACTTCCCATCGCCTTATGGTGCCCGTGAGGGTTTTCACCAATAAGACTCTCTCATTTCATTTCTCTTATTTTGGTTGCATCAGATCCTGTGACTGTATCCTCCAATTGTTGAACATTCTCACTGATTGATCGGAAGGACTTTGAAAAAGGTTTGGGTGAAAAGGATTTGGGCTGACTTACAACTTTGGAACCCTTCGGGCGAAACCATCGTCGAACCATTATAAATTCTGGCCCAGTTTCAACTTTTGGGGAATGTGGATTTTTATTTTGGTGTGACTGAACCCCAGAGAGAGGATGCCTACGTATCCTTTCGGAATCAAGTCAAACGTAGTTCAAGAAACTTTGTTTCTGATTTTCTTTTGTTTTGGTTTTCTTTTCTGTTTTGGTTTTTTCTCTTTCTTTTTCCTTTACTTTTTCCTCATTTTACATTTCTTTTTCTTTTTCTCTTTTTTTTGTGTTTTATTTTTTGCAATAACGCTTTCAGGTTCCAAATAGGGTAATCAAAGAAAAGGTAACCGGCTCAAAGGGTTTGCAAAAGGTTTATAGTGTTTGGGTATCAAGAATGAAAGCCTTCGTCATCCCAATCAGAGGGCATTAAAGTTGCATAAAAGGGTCAAACATAATACCTTTTGACCGCATCTGCATTGACAGTTGTCTCGGGGTCATTTCTTTAGATTCTTTCCAGGTACAACGCTCCCTTTTGCAGTACTCTCGTTACAATGTATGGACCTTTCCAATTTGGAGCCAATTTTCCTTTAGCTTCTTCATGAGGTGGGAGGATACGTCTTAGAATGAGTTGTCCTTTCTAAAACTTCTTGGGCCGCACTTTCTTGCTGTAGACACGAGCCATTCTTTATTGGTACAACTGCCCGTGGAAAACTGCGACCAATCATTTTTCATCAATCAGTGTCAATTGTTCAAATCGGTTATTGACCCAATCTTTATCCTCAATCTCGGCTTCAACAATAATCCGAAGAGAGGGAATCTCAACTTGGTTCCAATGTTTTATTTATTTTCTTATAAGCCTTGTCTTCAAAACATTCATCTTCTTGATTCATTATTTCAAGGTCTGACAGCGCTTTAGGATCCGGGCATGAAGTCCGCAAGCATGTCATGTTATTAAAATCTGCATTAACAGAACTGAAAAGAGAACAAGAAAAAGTGACAAAATTATGAAAAGAGACATTCTTGGACAATGTAATATTAATTTTATTTGATTTTTGTTTTTGAATTTTAAAGATAGAAGGGTTTACATCGGAAAGTAAGACAATAAAGTAAAACATCCGGATCACACCCTGAGATAATCCGGATGCAGAAAGGATAGCAAAACTGGCTACCGAAACTCCCATCTGATGGGAAATTTCAGGCTTAGCGACCGTTTTTCGGCTTATCTTCTGTCTCGGCAATGGCTGCAATGACCTTCGGGGCCGGATCAAATTCCTCATCTCTCCAATTTCTATTCATCAAACCTTCTGAACCACTCTGAACGGCGTGTGATGTGGCCTTAAAGGCAGCATGACTCAAGATTCAGCCCGTTTTTAAACTATTTTCGACCATCTTCCCAATTTTGATAGCCTCCGCGAACCGATTACCCATAGCGGACATCATGTTCAGGAAGTAGTCCACCTCTTGGGCCTGTTGGAAGACCGCAACTATTTCTGCTTCGTCCATTTGAGGCTTTACCCTAGCGGCTTGTTCGCGCCATTTGACAGCATATTCACAACAACTTTCCATCGTTTTCTTTGTCAAACTAGACACAAAGTTCTCTTTTTGGATTTTTCACTTTGCTTACTTTTTTTTTCCTTTTCTTTTTCGCTCTTGTCTTTGTCACTCTTTTCTTTCTTCTCTTTTTTTTCACTCAATTTATTTTATGGCAATGATCGAATCCGATGGGGATTGCCTACGTATCATGACGTCGCATGAATCAAATCTTGCGTAGTTCGGAAAGATCGGGAATAAACTGACCCATTTTTTTTTAATAAAGACTTCTAAAGAATATATTTTTTTTGAGTTTTTTTCTTTTTATGAAATTTTGAATTTTGTTTTTAAAAAGAAGGAATTCTAAATAAGAAAATATTTTGGATTTTGATTTGAATTTTTTTTTCTTTTTTTTTTTATCGAATGAAAAACTTCGGAAAAGAAGGAAAATATTTTTGGATTTAGTTTTTTTTTTTGGATGTTCTAAGGAAAGACTTCTAAAGATGGAATTAAGGAAAGGGAAAAATATTTTTGAATTTTTTGTTTTTGAAAATTGGGGCCGAAACCGATGAGGTTTGCCTATGTATCTCACATCCGGTGAGAATCAAACTCGCGTAGTTCGGTAAGTTTTGACGCAACAGGAAAATATGATTTAATTTGAAATGACTTTTTCTTTCTCTTTATCTCTACTCCTTCGGGGTAGGGGTAAGGTCTGCGTACACACTACCCTCCCCAGACCCCATTAATGGGATTCTACTGGGTTGTTGTTATTGTTGTTGTATGTTTTTCTTCAAACTTTCGGCAGAGTTTCTAGATTTTTCAAATATCGAGATTTTTGGAAACCGGATGAATTTTCTCTCTCCTACTTCTCACTTCTACCTTTTCTCAATTTTCTGTATTTATTCTAGCAGCCGGTCAACATGCAAATCAGATCAAACAAAATGCACAAATAGCACATAGGATGCATCATGATGGCCTTTTATTTTTGGGGACACCTGTCCTAGACGGACCCAACCCGTGTGTTGAGTCCCCAAAGTCAAATACACGTGAGGCAAACAAACATTCCTACTAGGGATCCGACATGAGGCTATATTATTCTAGGTTTAAAATCCTGGGGGGAGGGGGGGTTATACCTCGCTTACCCAAGCGGACAGCTCGAGTCGAGGTGGGGGCAACGTACCGGGAGCACGAAAGTCTACCCAGCCTAGTTACTGATCCAGCCTCGTTCTATTTGGGATGACCTCTAATAGAATAGTGGGACACGCGCACGTGTGTACCATAAATTCAGAAGACTCGGAAGGGGGACGTAAGAAGACAGTTTATATAGTTGAAATAATATCAAAGCGGTAAATGAGCGGCAATTAGCACATTAGGTACACAAACACAGTAATATCAACAATCAAGAAAGCCAAGTATAGATCACATTACAAGCTCAAATTCTGAACTCTGAACCAGAAGTTCTAGGTTATTTTCCCCAGCAGAGTCACCAGAGCTGTCGCACCCCTTTTATACCCCCCAAAAAGATATGTATTATGGATTATTATGGGTTAAAGAGTTTTTCCAATTAAAGTGATAAATTTGAGTAGAGGTTATTTTATTTACAAAGTCGTCACTTGGAATTGATTTTTTAGGTAGTCCAAGTCACCTTTTATTTGAATCCCTAGTCAAAGGAAGGTTTGACTCTATTATTATTGGTCTGCGAAAATAAAGTTCGGGTAAGGAATTCTGTTGATCGGGGAGAAGGTGTAAGGCATTCCCCGAGTCTCGTGGTTCTAGCACGGCCGCTTTATTAACTACAACTTGGCTTCAATTAATTTTAGATAAACTGTGATTTATTGGTTTCCATGTTTTATATATCTGCTTTTATATTAAAATATGGAATTATCTTTGAAACGAATCACGTGTGTGAATCCGTTTTGTTTATTGTGCCAAAATCATGTCACGTGTACGTGCACGCAATTAATAGCATTTTTATTATATTAAGATTGTTTTGACCAAAGTTGAGCAAACACATACTTCGGTTTTAATTTTGAAAATCACAATTATGCCACGCGAACGTATACATAATCGCGATAAACTAATTAAAAGCGCGCCTAATGCAGTCTAACGATGTTCATTATTCTTCCTAAACTTTGAGATTATTGTGAGGTCATAAATTTTGGAATTACTTGTGGAAGAAGTGTATGAGTTTAGATATTTGAATAAATAAATCATCATATACCAATACCCTTTAACCCAACAATTGAAGCCCAAAGATATTAGGGTCCAAATCTTCCCAACTTTAAAGCAAGTTTGAATACCATATTTCCAGAAACATAATTAAGCATATAGCTTTTAAGGACTAATTTATATTATTATTTATAAAATTTAAAGGCAAATAAATAAAATCACATGAAATAAGATAAAAAGAACAGAGGAAAGAATATTCCAATTAAATAAGTCTTCAAGAACAGGTACAATAACTCAGACGAACGCCGAACAAGCATAAGCGACAAATAACATCAAACCTAGTGAACGGAGCTCCAACGGAATCCTCGACCTCGACTATTGATTCAACGTTTTGACATGTAAAAAGCGATGTTATGAAGTATTTTTGTTGGATTTTGGGTGATGACTTGCTGGATTTTTTGAAAGAAAGATGAAGAAAGAATGACACGAGTAGAAATTCCCTTAGCGTAGAAGAAGAAAAACAATTTCTCTAAATTCCCTCCTCCCATATTTTTTTGTCCTTGTCCCTCTCCCTCTCTCCTCACATTTCTCTTCTATTTATAGAAAAGAAATTCGGAATTGTTTCAGATTTCTTTTTTAAATTATTTTATTATTTTTAATACAAAACAATTCTCACTTCCTATTTTTCCTTTTGTTTGTAAAAAAAAAAACATAATAATTCCCCACTTTCCTTTACTTTTATTTTTTTAATTTACCACTTTTTACTCTCTTTTTCTTCCACTTATTTTACTTTTCTTTTTTTTTAATTTCCACTTATCTTACTTTTCTATTCTTTAATTTCTACTTTCTTTTACTGTTTTTAAAAAAAATCATCTACCTTTACTTTTATTTTTTAATTCCAACTATCTTTTACTTTTTATTTTTTAAATTTCCACATTCTTTTACTTTTATGTTTTTAATTTTTCACTTTCTTTTACTTTTTTTTAAAAATAATTTCCACCTACTTTTACTTTTACTTTTCTTATTCCATACTTTTAATTTTCCTATTATTTTATTTTCATCCGAAAATTATAATTTTTTCGGTTTTTTTAAAAAACATTATCTTTATTTAAAAATAAAGATAAACATAATACTAATATCAATAATTTGAAATTTTAAATTATTTTTAATCCTTACCCTATATAAAAAATATAACAAAGATAAAAATAATATATATTAAATTTCTAAAAATATTTACATAGTAGAAGGTGATAAAAATTCAAATATAGTCAAATATTAGGTGCTCACACTGCCGAGGTGTTCGGCTCGCTCCACAAGAAAGGATGATATTTTCTTATGTACCTCCGGAAGGAGAGTATATTTATTATAGGTAAATTCGAGAGGATGAACAATTTTAACAATTAATTAATTTAAGCAGAAATATCAAGTATATAAGATTTCCATCTTTTACTATCTATTTCTAACAATTTACAATATATTTTAAATAATTTAATTAAATAAAGGATACAATTTACACACAGAATTCATGCTTTGAGTCCTAAACTACTCAGACTTTAGCATAGATAGTAGCTACATACGGACTCTCGTCACCTCGTGCGTATGTAGCCCCCACAATTAGCAACAATTATTAATTTAATCACCTATGGGGGTAATTTCCTTCTCACAAGATTAGACAAGAGACTTACCTTGTCTCGAAGTCCACTTTCCGATCAAAATGTCGTGTAAACACCTCAATTCGAAGCCAAAAAATCCGAAACTATCCAAAAGTTACATAAAATAATTAATACATGTTCAATAATTCGAAATTCATCTATTAAATAAATTACTCTATCCAAAATAGTAAAATTTCTAAAATTCCATAACCATTTTCGTGGTTAAAATCTCATTTTTTATAAAAATCTAGGGTTTTCATCTAAACCCTTGATTTCTAAGATTTACCGATTATAATCTACTCATAATCTATGTATTTAACTCAAGGTGTGTAGAATTAACTTATCTTCCAATTGCTAATTGAAATCCCCCTTTCAAAAACTCTGAAATCGCCCGAAAATGGAGGAGAAATGGGCTTAAAATGTCTGAGCCCCGATTTTTAACCATTCTGCCAAGCAGTGATTTTTCACCTGCGGAAGGTATACCGCTCCTGCGGCTTCCGCACCTGCGGAAAAGCCTCGCAGGTGCGAGTTTCACTCGACTTGCCCAACATCGCATCTCCGCGTTTTTTCTCGCACTTGCGCGTTCGCAGGTGCGTAAAAATTCCGCGTCTGTGGTCAGTTGCCCGCCCTCCCCTTTTCGCTTCTGTGAGCCAAAATCGCATTTGCGATGGTCGCACCTGTGGCTGTCCAAGCGCAGGTGCGGACGTACCAGAAGCAGAAAGCTTCAGCATTTTTCTCACAAGTTTGAAGTTGGTCCGAGCCTCGTTTGGTTAACACTCGGGGCCCCGCCCGAACATACCAATAACTTTGAAATCATAAAACGGACTCGCTCGAACTCTCGAACGTGTAAAACAACATCAAATCTATGAATCGTACCCCAAACCAAATCGATTCAACCTAGAAATTTCAAATTCTTCAAACTTACTTTGAATGCGCCGAAATATACTTATACTACTCGGAATGACACCAAAATTTTCCGTGGAAGTCTTAAATCACTATACAGAGCTATTCCCAGACTCGGAATTCCAAACGGACATCGATTACTCCAAAACCTATTTCAAACCAAATTTAAAGAAAATTAAACCTTCAAATAGTTGATTTTCACTATTAAGCGCTAAAACACTCCCGGGTTATCCAAAACCCGATTCGAACATACGCCCAAGTCTGAAATTATCATACAAACCTATTGGAACCGTCAAATTCCGATTCCGGGGTGGTTTTCTCAAAATGTTGACTGAAGCCAAACTTGGCCTTTTAAAGCCAAACTAAGGAACCAATTGTTTTGATTTCAATCCGATCACTTCCAAATTCTGAACCAACCATCCCCGCAAGTCATAAATTATTAAAAGCATATTCGGGAAGTTTTATTTAGGGGAACGAGGTTCTAAAAGTCAAAATGACCGGTCGGGTCATTACATTCTCCACCTCTTAAACAAACGTTCGTCCTCGAACGGGTTTAGAATTGTACCTGGAGTGCTGAATAAGTGTGGATATTTGTTCTGCATGTTTTCTCGGCCTCCCAAGTCACTTCCTCAACTGGTTGGCCCCTCCACTAGACTTTTACTATAGAAATCCTCTTGGACCTCAACTGGCGAACCTGTTTTTCAACAATGGCAACTTGTTCTTCTTCATAGCCCAAACTATTATCTAGTTGAACTGTGCTGAAGTCTAGCACATGTGATAAGTCGGCATAATACTTTCAGAGCATAGATACATGAAAAATCGGATGAACTCCTGATAGACTGGAAGGCAATTCAAGCTCATAAGCAACCTCCCCAACTCGTCTCAACACCTCAAATGGGCCTACACACTTGGGCTCAACTTGCCCTTCTTCCAGAATCTCATGATTCCCTTTATTAGCGAAACCTTCAAGAGAACTTTTTCACCCATCATAATGATAAATCATGGGCTTTCTGATCTGCGTAACTCTTCTGCCTGGACTGCGCTGTACGAAGTCGCTCCTGAATCAACTCTACCTTTTCCAAGGCATCCTTCATCAAATCAATACCATATAACTTAGCCTCACCGGGCTCAAACCATTCGAAGGCACTGAATCAATAGTCGGAGTCTCTACAGTAGTATCCCGAACATAGGCTAGATAAGCTAAACAACCCTTCTCAACCATGTGTTGAGACTTCATAAAAGAAATAACCCGATTAGATGCACTAACAAACGAACCCTTCCACTCCAACCTAGGAAATTCTAGAATAGCCAAGGTAGCAGTCTTGGCATGGCAATATGGGATGGCATAATATGGAGATAACCAGTCCATGCCCAGGATAATTTCAAAATCGGTCATCTCAAGCAATAGGAGATCTTCTCTAGTTTCATAACTACAAAATGTAATAATACAGGACCGGTAGATCCAATTCACAATAACAGAATTGACTACAGGAATGGATACATAAACGGGAGTACTCAAGGACTCACGGGAAACACCCAGAAATTGAGCAAATACAGAGGACACATATGAATATGTAGATCCTGGATCAAATAATACGGAGGCATCTTATCGCAAATAGATATAATACCTGTAATCACGGCATCTGATGCCTCTGCATATGGTCTGGCCGGAAAAGCATAGAACCGAGCTGGAGCGCCAACTGGCTGGCCTCCGCCTGACTGACCTCCACCTCTAGGACGTCCCCTACCCACCTGTCCTCCCCCTCTTGGTGGTCAGACGACTGGTGGAGCAACTGGTGCGGTAACCATAGGCTTCTGACCCTGCTGCACTGGTCTACCCCGAAGTCCGGGGCAGAATCTTCGTATGTGACTGGGATCCCCACACTCGTAACAACTCTT
>AWOL01S0004647.1:40396-64962 GCA_000715115.1 Nicotiana otophora | reverse complement strand
GATTGATCGGAAGGACTTGAAAATGATTTGGGTAAAAAGAATTTGGATTGAATTACAACTTTGGAACCTTTCACGCGAAACCATCGCCGAACCATTATAACATCTGCCCCAATTTCACTTTTGGGGGAATTTGGATTTTTGTTTTAGTGTGACTGAACCCCAGAGAGAGGCTGCCTACATATCCTTTTGGAATCAAGTCGAACGTAGTTCAAGGTAGGGGTGTTCAAAACCAAACCGAAACCGAAAACCGAACCGCAAAAGTGGCTTAATAGCTTATTGGTATCGGGTTAATGGTTTAACGGATGGGGAACGGATTGAATTTTTTTTATTAACGGCTTATCGGTTAGGGGACGGATTATTTAATTTTCTTAATGGATAATCCGTTAACCCGTTAATATATATATATATATATTAAAGTAATAAAAATACCTTTCAAACTTTCACTTCCACTGACCACTGCCACGGTATTACTATTTACTCTATTAGACTAGAAACCCTATTCTTTATTTCTCTTAAAAACCCAGGAGCCAGCCATCTCGCCTCTCCCTCTCGCCGTCTCGTATCTCCCTTTCGTCGTCAAGCCTTTCCCTCTCGCCATATCCAGAGCAGCAGATGTAAGTTTCCATTAAGGCTATTTGAATAGGTTTGACGCTCGTAACAATGAATGAAGCACTTATATGGACCGATGACTGATATTTCTTACAGGCAGCTCAACAGCTCAGCGATCAGTGGAAGCTCATGCATATGGGAGAAGACCCTACTATTGATATCTGGATGGTCGATGTGACTACTCCTTCCTTATTTCTTATAAATTCAGTTTACCTGCATTAGTTTGTGCTTTTTGTAGATTTATGTTAATCATTATGCTTTTTATATATCTATGTTAATCATTAGCCGATTCTTGACGGCAAAGAATATACCTTTTTCCCATCTTACTTGTTGCTTAATTTGTGTATTAGTTTTATTACATTAGAATTACATATTTGATTTTTGGCTTTTCCATTACTTATTAGTGATTTTTTTTCTGTATTCTTGAATATTTATGTTTTTCCTATTTGAACAAAGCTTGGTTTGAGTCTTTTAGTTGAGGATTTTATCTCTTTTAGCTCCTTGCCAATCATTTTGTTCAATACCTTAACTTTCATTTATTTAGTTGATATAAGCAGGATGTTTAACTGAATTTTCTCAAACTAACTAATGTTTCTGTCTTAATTTGATCTTGTGTCTTTTTGCATATAGTTCCTTAATCCTTACTATTAACTCCTAAATTGGTGCAAGCTCTAGTGTGTCTTCAAGATTGACTTCGAAATGAAAAATTAAAACAACCTGTTAGTGTTGAGGAAGATCTTGATAAAATCGAACAGCTTGAACAAGGTAATAATATTGTTACTATATTTGTTGTATATAAGTGTTGTGGATATGCTTATATTTATCACACGACTCATTATTTTAATTTTTTTCTTTAAATTTAGCTAGCGATGGAAAAGACCCTTCAGCAATTGACATGTAGTGTTAATATATGTGGTAAGAATTCAAATTATGGATGTGCATCGGTTCTGTTTCATTATAGCAATTTTGATTTTTGATCATTTCCCATGTCCCGGTCTGTAGCACTGGATTTGTGTTTTGCTGACTCTCTTTGGATGGCTACCTGGTATTGTCTATGTTGTTTATGTCCTCACAAAGTAATCAGTCATCTTCCTTCCCTATGGTAATTCTTCTCAAATTTCATACAATATACTACTCCCTCCGTTTCAATTTAGATGAGGTAGTTTGACTCGCCACTGAGTTTAAGAAAAAAGAAGTTGACTTTTAAAACTTGTGGTCTTAAAAGTTTAAGGGGTAAAAGCTTTGTGGGGCCATGACATTTGTGTGGTTATAAAAGCTTCTCATTAAGGGTAAAATGGGTAGAATGAAGAATTTAAAGTTGAGTTATTTTCAAATTTAGAAATGTGTCATTTGTTTTGGAACGGACTAAAAAGGAAAGTATCTCATCTAATTTGAAACGGAGGGAGTACTAGTATTTAGGCAGAATGTTGAATAGTATCTGATTCCTTTTCTTTGACCCAATATACTACAAAAGAAATTAAAAAAGCAAGATAGTGCCTTGCAGGTACAAGGGTGGCCTTTCAGTTTAGAGCTTTGTGAAGTTGTTTGACAGGGAAATTAGTTAAGTTTCTTGCAAGTGATTTCAAATTTCTTCCTCTGTTATTGAAGGGATCACCGGAAAAATAAAAATCTGAGCATTAATGCATTATGCATGTGAAAGGATGTTGTAACCGAGATTTGCTTTATACTTATAGTGTCTATGTGATTTGCTTTATGACTACTTTAGACAGTTCTTAGTTAAAGTCACTCAAATACTTTATGCTAATTAACACTTTATTGTATTCTCACTTAAGACACAAAACTAATGTGATTTTACTGTAATTATCTTCTTAGAACATTCACAAGGTTCTACACAACTTTTATGAACTGTGATTCTGCCATTCTATGAACAAGACCAACAAACTAGCTAGTTGAACTGTATACTTGGTGTTTCCAGTAGCCCTTTTATTTAATTTTAGTTCGGTCTCATAATAAAAGTAGTCAGTCCAAACAGGTTTTTTATTATCGGGTGGCCCGATAACCGCCCAATAATTGCTAAACCGATACCAATCCGCCTGATATCTTATCGGGTGGCTAGCGGATTAATACATTTAAAAGCCGATAACCGATAAGCCGAACCGTTAAGAGTAAATAACCGCCCGATCCGCCCGATAAGCAGCCTTAGTTCAAGGAACTTTGTTTTTTATATTTTTCTTTTGCTTTTTCTTCTGTTTTGTTTTCTTTTCTCTTTCTTTTTCCTTTCCTTTTTCCTCTTTTTTTCATTTCATTTTATTTTTGTCTTTTCTTCTTCTCTTTTTTTTATTTTTGTTTTTTTTTTCATTTTTTTTTGTTTTTCATTAAACATTTGTTGTTTTCAATAATAACTTCCAGGTTCCAAAGAGGGTAATAAAAACAAGATCTGGCTCAAAGGGTTTGCAAAGGATTGAATATTTGGATAGTGAGAAAGAAAGCCTTCTTCATCCCAACCGGAGAACATTAATGCTATATAGAGGATCAAGCATAGTACCTTTTGACTACACTTGTGTTGACAATTATTTTAGGGATATTTCCTTCGATGTTTCCCAGGTACAACGCTCTCTTTTGGCAGTACTCTTGTTACAATGTATGGACCTTTCCAATCTGGAGCCAATTTTCCTTAGTTGTTCTGATTCTTTATTTTATTTCCTTAAACTTATCTTCATTGCATTCTGGCTCTTGAATCATTATTTCAAAGTCTGACAACATTTGAGGATCTGGGCATGCTGTCCGCAAGCATGTCATGTCATTAAAATCTGCATTAACAGAACTAAAAAGAGAATTAAAAAAAGTGATAAGATTAAGAAAAGAGATTTTCATGGACAATGAAATATTAATTTCATTTGATTTTTATTTATTTATTTGATTTTTTTTTCTTTTGAATTTTAAAGATAGAAGGGTTTACATTGGAAAGTAAGACAATAAAGTAAAATATCTGGATCACACCTTGGGATAATCCGAACACAGAAAGGATAGCAAGACTGGTTGCCGAGACTCCCGTCTAATGGGGGACTTTCAGGCTTGGCAACCATTTTTTTTTTTGCTTTTCTTCTGTCTCGGCAATAGCTGCAGTGGTATTTAATGCCGGATCAAATTCCTCATCTTCACAGATCATTCCGACTACTGGCACATTGATGTAAGTAGGCAGAAGATTGTTCATCACAATAGGGGGCTCTTCATCCCTAAGCATTATTACCTTGACATCGATGAAGTTTTCCACTGCTCTCTTAAGAGTCCAACAGTCTTCCGTATCATGTCTCACTGCTCCAGGGTAGTATTCACATCTAGCATTAGCCCAGTGCGAGGGGAACTCTGAGTTTGGCCGGTTCGGGGCTACTGGTTGCAGTAGACCTATCCTGACTAGCTTTTGGAACAAGCTCGAATATGATTCACCAACATGGGTGAACTGATTCTTTCTCGGGAGGCTCTCTTTTTCTTTTTGATTTTTTTTTCATATCTTGAATTTTTTTTCTTTCTCTTTTTGTTGTTTTTCGCTCTTTGTTTTTCTTTTTTTTTTGTCACTCTTTTCTTTCTTTTTCACACAATTCTTTTTCTTTTTTTTTGGTTTATTTTTTCACTCAATTTGTTTATGGCCGTGATCGAATCCGATGGAGATTGCCTACGTATCATGTCGCCGCATGAATCAGATTATTACGTAGTTCAGGGAAAGATCAGGAATAAACTAGCTCTTTTTTTTGCCTTTATTGCTTCTACTCATATATAAAACAGAAAACGAAAGCTTCTAACAAGGAAAATATTGAATTTTGAATTTTTGTTTTTTTATTTTATGTTTTTTGGAGAAATTTTTGAAAGGAAATTTTTTTTAAGAATAAAGAAAATATTTTTGAATTTTAATTTTTTCAAATATTGTTTTATGTTTTGTTTTTAGGGAAACTTTTGAAAGAAAGACTTCTAAAGAAGAAAGAAAATATCTTTGGCTTTTTTTTTGGTAATTTTCGAAAGAAAGAAAATATTTTTTTTTTTTTGGATTTTGATTATTATTATTTTTTTGAATCTTGGGAGAACGACTTCTAAAGAAGGAAGCAAAAGAAAATATATATTTTTTTGGATTTTTGATAATTGGGGGCCAGAACCGATTAGGTTTGCCTACGTATCTCACATCCAATGAGAATCAGACATGCATAGTTCGGTCAAACAGACTATTTCTCTTTTTGATTTTTATGAAAATTAATCTTTATACCACACGTAAGACTACTATAAAATCTTAGTAAAAAATATTATTTGTACCAAACTAGGAGAATAATTTTTTTTTTAATAATTCCACTCAACTAATTTCTAAAGCCGGTCGACAATGCAAGCAAGCCTTCCAAATGATGTAGCAAGTAGAACAAAATTGAACATGATAGTCTCAAAAAGGATACTTATCTTATACGGACCCGGCCCTATGCCGAGATTCGCTAAGTCAAATGCACATGATGTAACAAAACGATCCTTCTAGGGATAACCAGGCATGTGGCTTGTTCTTCTAGGTTTTAAAACTCCTAGGGGATGAGGCGTATTTAGACTGGCCATAAAACGAGCGGACAACTCAAGTTGGGAAGGGGTAGCATACCGGGAGCAATACTTCTCCGGCTTAACTACTGGACCCTCCCCGTTCTTAAATATTGGTGACTAATAATTCTTCACCGAGAGACCAGGCCCACCGGCTTTATCTCAAAAAGAATGGGGGGCGTATACGCGATTCCCGAGGTTGTATTCAGAAGACTTAGAGGGGGTACGCAAGAAGACAATTTATAATACAGTTTAACAATATCAAAGCGGTAATGAGCACGCAAGTAGCACATTATGCCCAAATAGATCATAGTTATATACAAAATTATTAAATCCAAATAAAGTCAATGTACAAGCTCGCATTTTTGAATAGTCCCCAGCAGAATCGACAGAACTGTCACACCCCTTTTTACCCCATAAAATATATGTGTGTGAATTGTTGTGGGTTAAAGAGTTTTTCCAATTAAAGTGACAAACTTGCATATGGATTATTTTATTTACAGAGTCGCTACTTGGAATTGAGTTTTTGAGTGTTCAAAGTCACCTTTTATTTGAATCCCTAGTCAAAGGAAGGTTTGACTCTATTATTATTGGTCTGCGAAAATAAAGTCCGGGTAAGAAATTCTATTGACCGGGGAGAAGGTGTAAGGCATTCTCCGAGTCCCGTGGTTCTAGCACGGTCGCTTTATTTACTGAAAATGGCTTGAATTAATTTTGAATAAACTCTGATTTATTGGTTTCCATGTTTTATCTATCCGCTTTTAATTGTTAAAATATGAAATTATCTTTGAAACGAATCACGTGTGTGAATCCGTTTTGTTTATTGTGCCAAAATTACGTCATGTGTACGTGAACACAATTAATAGAAGTTTATTATATTAAGATTGTTTTGGCCAAAGTTGTGCGAACACATACTTCAGTTTTAATTTTGGAAATCATAATTATGTCACGCGAACGTGAACACAATCATGATTGAGCATTGAGCATTTTAAACATAACTAATATTTAGCAAATCAAATATTAAACTAATGTTTAGCAAATCAAACAAAATTCACCGTTGAGCATTTTTAAACAAAGCAGATTATGTGCAAAATCTATAACATAACTAAGAAAAATATAAACTAAGACGAGACAAAATAAATAAAATAAAGCAATAAAAAACTACGGATTCATGAACTTCTGTTGTGGCTCACTACATTCGATCATGGAAATATGCAGCATATTGATATCAACTTAACCAAGTGACAAGATAAAAAGGAACGGACCTTCACTGTTGCCAAATGCTTTTCAATATATTAATAAAGAAGAAATTTGTATAACAGCTCAGAACCAGAACAATACCGTCAACCTCAACAGATCCTCAAACTCGAACAAGAATACCTTGTCATTGGATGGCTTATAAACTGGTTTTAGCTGTTGAAACAGTCATTTTTGGTTGGTTTCTCGCAGCCATTGTTTTTGCATTTTTTCCTAGCTGTTACAACTGATTCTTTGATGGGGATGAACTGGTTTGGAGCTGATTTTCACAGGTATTTTCTGGTTGTTTTAATGAAGTTTTACAATATTTTGGGGCTGGTTTTAGCTCTAGCATTAGCTGGAATTTTGGTGGTGTTTATTGGAAGAGATGAGGTAAGGAAGATGAGTGTATGATTAGGAAGAAAAAGAGGAAAACAGCTGCCCGTTTTGTTTCCTTCCCTTCCCTTTCCTCACTATTTTTTTTATCTCCCTATTCCCGGATCTATATCTTTCCTTCCCCCTTTCGTGTATTCTTTTGAATAAGGGACATGTGGGGGAGTTGTGAGTGAGGACAACATGGGGGACAAGCATGGGGGATAAGGGAAAATGGGGTGGGGACAAAGTGTAGAGGGACAAAGAGTGGGGGGGCAAGGGAAAGTGGAGTGGGGACACATGTGGGAAGATGGGAGCGGGAAAGATAGAGTGAGAAGTGATGTATTGGCGAGATAAGTGGGAAACACTCAAGCACAGTCAAAACATAAGTGCTCACAGAGGCACCTGCCAAGATCGAGGCTGACAACAATCAAGACCGAACAAGACTGGTATCGAGCAATACCGAAGATTGCATAATAACTAAAAAGCAAGATATCCGCGACCGGTCGAAGATCATGGCAGAAATCTCGGAACTGATCGAATCACGAATGGTTGTTTAGTTAATCATGGGATTTTCTTCTGTAATTATAAGTGTACCATATATAGAATTCCTCTACTATATAAAGGGAGTTCTGACCATTTGTAGTCACGACTGATAACAAAGCAATATAATTTTACTCCTCGCTCACACTCTTGTTCTTCAGCTTATTGTGTTTTTATTGTCCTTACATCAATCAGTTCGAGGATACTTTAACTCAAGGGTTGAGTGCTACTCAAATACTGGTTTGATTTACTTTATTATATAATTCTATCTTTAATCTTCATATTTATCAATCGGTATTAAGTGAAATCACGTGTCCTTATTTCCATATTATAAGTTTAATTGTTATCCAATTTTGAGGGTAAACAGTTTGGCGCCGCCCACCGTGGGTCTAAGGATAATAGTGATTGCTTAACACTGATTCCGATAACACACACTACTTTACGCTTGTTCTTGTAAGTGATTTTATTTTCAGGAAAAAGCATGTCAAACTCACAAACAACACCCACATACGGTAACAACGGTTTAGGATTCGCCCCAAAAATCGAGGTGCCTCAGGATGATCTCGAGAGAGTACCAATTGCAAACCCCATCGACGTCAGTTCACATATCGCCCTAAATACAAATTTAGGCGTTGATCCCGAAGGTAGCATACGCATGGAAGGTCGATCTGGTGGTCGAAGTACGCAGGGTGGAGGAGATGGTGGAGTTAGCCTCCAATTTATATTTGAAATGCTACAGGCTCAACAAGACACTATAGCACAATTACAAAATCAACATCGAGCGCCGAGTAGGGTAGAACCTGAAGTCGTTCACAGGATCGAGCCAGTGCCGGAAAGGTCAAATGCCTATGAATCGGGGACTGACCCCGTCATTATGAAAATGTTCGAGGAGCTCACTAAACGAATTAAAATGGGAGAAAAGAAAATTGAGGCAAATGACAAGAAAGTAGAGACATATAACTCCCGGGTTGATCAAATACCGGGGGCACCGCCAATTTTGAAAGGTATGGACTCGAAGAAGTTCGTGCAGAATCCGGTCCCCCCGAGTGCGGCTCTGAAGCCCATTCTAAAGAAATTCCGCATGTCAGAAATCCCCAAGTACAATGGGACCACTGATCCAAATGAGCATGTCACCTCCTATACATGTGCGATAAAAGGAAATGATTTAGAAGATGATGAGATCGAATCGGTTCTACTAAAGAAGTTTGGAGAAACTCTTTCAAAGGGGGAAATGATATGATATCGTAATCTGCCACCTAATTCCATCGTTTCATTCGCCATGCTTGCAGACTCTTTCGTAAAGGCACACGCCGGAGCAATAAAGGTTGTGACTAGGAAGTCGGACCTCTTCAAGGTAAAATAGAAAGATATCGAATTATTAAGGGAGCTCGTATCTCGATTTAAGATGGAACGTATGGAACTACCACCAGTCACAGACGATTGGGTTGTTCAAGATTTTACTCAAGGTTTGAACGATCGAAGTTCGACGGCCTAACGACATCTAAAGCAGAATTTAATTGAATACCCGGCGGTAACCTGGGCCGATGTACATAATCGATACCAGTCGAAGATCAGGGTCGAGGATGATCAATTAGGGACTCCTTCCGGTTCCACTTATCCGATCAGGCCCGTTGGAAGTACTCAGAGAGATATCGACAGAGAACCTCGGTCGAACAGAGACCGATATTAGCCATACAATGTAGATCGTAGAAGCAGCGGCCTGGGATGCAATCCCATCCGAAATAATCTAAGGAACGATCGAGGACAGAGCTCTCGAGGGCTCATGAGCAAAAATGGTTTCGATAAACGTGCTGATCCCATAGAGGCACCACGATTTTCAGAATACAACTTCAGCAATGACGCGCCAGGTATTGTGTTAGCTATTGGGAGAAGCAAAGATACTAGATGGCCCAGGCCCCTACAGACCGATCCATCCCAAAGGAACCCCAATCAAATATGTAAATACCATAGTACGCATGGTCACAGAACCGAAGACTGCAGACAACTAAGGAAGCAGGTGGCCCATCTATTCAACGAGGGTCACCTTTGAGAGTTCTTGAGCGACCGAGCTAAAAATCATTTTAGAGACAGGGATGCAGACAGAAAAAATGAGCAGGAAGAACCACAGCTTATTTTCAAACGCACTAAGGTACAGGGGAAAACGAACTCGAGACTATACACCAGAAGGCACTTTATCATTCAACGATGAGGAAGCATAAGGAATCTCACAACCCCACAATGATGCATTGGTAATCTCTATCCTTGTGAATAAAATTCAGGTTAAACATGTTTTAATTGATCCAGGAAGCTCGGCCAATATTATTCGATCGAGGGTTGTGGAGCAGCTCGGCTTACAAGACCAAATCGTGCTCGCAGCTCGAGTTCTCAATGGTTTCAACATGGCAAGCGAAATGACTAAAGGAGAAATTATTTTACCAGTAAATATAGCTGGGACTATTCAAGAAACCAAGTTCCACGTGATCGAAGGCGACATGAAATGCAACGCCATGTTCGGAAGACCCTGGATTTTCAATATGAGGGCAGTTCCTTCAACACTTCACCAAATGCTGAAGTTCCCAACACCGGGTGAAGTAAAAACGGTATACGGGGAACAGCACACTGCCACAGAGATGTTCGTGGTCGACGAAGTGATACCGGTATCGACACTTTCGTCGACAAAAAAATTAGAATCCAAGGGAAAACAGGAAGCTAAATAGCAACCACAGCTACCAGCCTCGGCTCAATCGGAGGAGCAGGGAACGGACAAGGACAATGACTATTAGATCCATCAATCATTCGTAATCCCCGAAGATTCCGACGCCACCAAATCGATGGCCGAGGAGCTAGAGCAGGTCATATAGATCGTGCATCTACCCGATCGAAAGGTATACCTGGGAACGGGGTTAACCCCCGAGCTCAGGGAAAAACGCGTTAAATTTCTTATCAATAATATGGATTGTTTTGCTTGGTCCCATTTAGATATGATAGGGATCCCGCCAGAAATCACTACACATTAACTGAGCTTGGACCCGAGGTTCCGCCCAGTAAAATAAAAGAGAAGACCCAAGTCCGAGGTAAAACACGCATTCATCAAGGACGAGGTAACAACTTCTCAAGATAGGATCCATTCGAGAGGTAAAATATCCCGAATGGTTAGCAAACGTAGTCGTAGTCCCTAAAAAGGAAAATAAACTTAGGATGTGCGTAGATTATAAAGATTTGAACAAAGCATATCCTAAAGACTCTTTTCCTCTGCCGAATATCGATCGCATGATCGATGCCACAGCCGGCTACGAGATCCTTAGTTTTCTCGATACCTACTCCGGGTATAATCAAATACAAATGAACCCGGAGGATCAGGAAAAGACTTCGTTCATCACTAAGTGTGGTACCTATTGTTATAATGTAATGCCGTTTGGACTAACAAATGCTGGTGCCACTTATCAATGCCTAGTAAATCGAATGTTCGAAGAATAAATAGGTAAGTCAATGGAAGTTTATATTGATGATATGCTAGTTAAGTCCCTGCGAGCAGGGGACCATTTGACACATTTGCAGGAGACCTTTGATATACTAAGGAAATATAACATGAAACTCAACCCAGAGAAGTGCGCATTCGGGGTCGGCTCGGGCAAGTTCCTCGGATTTATGGTATCAAATCGGGGTATCAAAATCAACCCCGATAAGATCAAGGCGATCGAAGACATCACAGTCATGGATAATGTTAAGGTCGTACAAAGATTAAAAGGGTGCATAGTCGCCCTAGGCCGATTCATTTCAAAGTCTTCAGATAGAAGTAACAAGTTCTTCTCGCTGCTCAAAAAGAAGAACAATTTTGCATGAACCCCGGAATGCCAACAAGCATTGGAAGAATTAAAGCGGTACCTCTTGAGCCCGTCGCTGCTTCATACTCCAAAAGCAGATGAGCAACTCTACTTGTACTTAGCAGTCTCGAAAATCGTGGTAAGTGAAGTCCCAGTCCGAGAAGAGCAAGGTACGCAATTTCCTATTTACTATGTTAGTCGAACTCTAGGCGAGGCCGAGACCCGATACCCACACTTAGAAAAGTTGGCGCTTGCCTTAATAAGCACGTCTAGGAAATTAAAACCATATTTTCAATGTCACCCAATTTGTTTAGTGACCATTTATCCTCTTTGCAATATTTTGCTTAAGCCCGAACTTTTGGGCCTATTGGCCAAATGGGTCGTCGAAATCAGCGGGTACCATATCGAGTATCAACCCCGAATGGCTCTCAAGTCTCAAATCTTAGCAGACTTTGCGGCCGAATTTACACTAGCCCTCATACCTGAGGTCGAAAAAGAACTATTATTAAAATCGGGTACAGTATCGGGGGTATGGACCCTATTTACAGACGGCGCTTCGAATGTGAAGGGTTTCGGGTAGGGCATCGTATTGAAGCCTCCCACGGGTAATACAATTAGACAGTCTATCAAAACTTCCAAGTTAACTAACAATGAGGCCGAGTATTAGGCCATGATTGCAGGTCTCGAGCTAGCTAAGAGTTTGGGAGCAGAGGTCATCGAAGCCAAATGTGACTCCTTACTTGTGGTAAACCAAGTCAATGGAACCTTCGAGGTTCGGGATGATCGAATGCAGAGATACCTGGATAAATTAGAGGTGACATTACATCGATTTCAAGAATGGACCCTACGGCATACGCCTCGAGATCAAAACAGCAAAGCCGATGCCCTCACAAATTTGGGCTCATCGGTTGAAGACGACGAAATTAGCGTGGGGACTATCGTGCAACTTTCGAGGTCAGTGATCAAAGAAGGCCACACCGAAATAAACTCCACAAGTCTGACCTGGGATTAGAGGAATAAATATATCGAGTACCTAAGGAACGTAAAGCTTCAGTTGGATCCTAAGGAATCAAGGACTCTACGTACGAAAGTCGCACGATTCACATTGACCGAAGATGGAACACTATATAGAAGGATGTTCGATGGACCATTGGCGATATGTTTGGGTCCCGGAGACACCGACTACGGCTTACGGGAAATTCACGAGGGAACTTGCGAAAATCATTCTGGTGTCGAATCATTGGTTCACAAAATCATCAGAGCAGGATACACTGGGCTAATATGGAAAGAGATACGAAGGAATTTGTTCAAAAGTGCGACAAGTGTCAAAGATATGCGCCGATAATCCACCAACCCGGGGAGCAACTCCATTCGGTCCTATCCCTATGGCCGTTCATGAAATGGGGAATAGATATTGCCGGACCTCTATCATCGGCCCCAGGTAAAGCTAAATTCATTTTATTTATGACTGACTATTTCTCTAAATGGGTTGAAGCATAAGCCTTCGAATATTTTAGGGAAAAAGAAGTTATCGACTTCATCTGGGACCACATTATATGTCGATTCGGAATGCCTGCCGGGATCGTATGCGACAATGAAAAGCAATTCATCGGCAGCAAAGTAACAAAGTTTCTTGAAGACCACAAAATCAAAAGGATCTTGTCAATGCCATATCACCCCAGCGGGAACAGACAGGCAGAATCAACGAACAAAACTATCATTCAGAATCTAAAGAAAAGGTTGAACGACGCAAAGGGAAAATAGAGAGAAATGTTGTCCGAGGTCCTTTGGGCGTATTGAACAACGTCAAAATCCAGTACGGGGTCAACACCGTTCTCTTTAGTACATGGCGCCGAAGCTCTAATCCCGATCGAAGTCGAGGAACTTAGCATCAGGTTTCGATATGCAATGGAAGAGTCTAAGCACGAGGCTATGAATACAAGTCTTAATTTTCTAGATAAAAAACGGGAAAGCGCCCTCGTTCGAATGGCCGCACAGAAGCAACGGATCGAAAGGTACTACAACCGAAGAGCCAATTTTTAACATTTTAGAACAGGGGACTTAGTATTGAGAAAAGTTAGCCTCAATACTCGAGACCCATATGAAGGAAAACTCGGCCCAAATTGGGAGGGACCGTATCAGATCCTCCATATCTTCGGAAAAGGATCTTACAAACTCGGCACGATGAACGGCAAACAGTTGTCAAATAATTGGAACGTGTCACTCCTCAAACGATATTACTGCTAAGGTACAACCTTATCCATTTTCATTTATATTTTATACTAATCGTTTGCAGGTATTTAATCGAAGACATCAAAGGATCCTTCAAACGCAGTCCTTAGGTCTGAAAGCACGCGTTGCACTTTTTTGTCCTTAGACCGATTTTTATCCCAAATGGGTTTTTCCGGCGAGGTTTTAAATGAGGCAGCCATTGTTCGTGCTAACTTAGAGCAATTCAACAGTATTCGAGGCTCCTTTATAATCAACCTCGAATACTGGGAGGCATCACCCTCGGATAGTTACAAGGAAAATACTTCGTGTCGACAGGGTCTCGATAGGTAAATTTTGTAGAGGACCAAACGGTCAAATGAAATGTGTCCATATAGATTACTCGATCCCTAATGGCAAAACATGTATGCATGTATAACTTATTGGAAGAAGTATTTTTCCTTACGAGATACCCTATGTTTTAAAATTTATACTTTGCAATCTCATACTTATGATCTATGGTGGAAACTGGCTAAAGGGCCGATCACAACTAAAGTTTAAACAATTTATCCGATACTCGGGGATTGCCGTTCAAAAGCCGATATGATCGAATTACTAAACCTCGAGATCGTAAGACCTTAAAAAGACAATCCTCGATTTTATAGACCACGGCCACCCCACTCAGGGACTGATACTTTGAATAGGTTCGAAGTATAACAGGGGAACAATCCCAAAAGGCGAATCCCAAGTTAAAGGCTACGGCCAAATCAACACGGTTCGGAGACGTCCGATTTTCGTTATTAAATAGGCCTTCGAATATTTTCATAAACCGGTTAAAAAGTCTACCCTCGTCTAAATTTCTAAGGGTCTCGATAATATCGACCTCGAAGACCCTAATGGATACAAAGGCGTGTGAGCTCTCGAACAAATTTTTATTTTATGCTAAGGCACTGCAAAACAAAGGGTCTCGATAATATCGACCCTAGAAAATCCTAATGGGTACGGAACCGTTCAAACTCTCGAGCAAATCCTTTATTTTTTGTTAAGGCACAATAGAATTTATATGATTAAACGATAAATTTATCACGCCTAAAAAGGGGAGAAGACCATTATTTTTGCTATGGCCGTATCGGCCTAATTTAAGAGCCTAAAAGGCCAGCTTATTTTTGAGTTCGAAGAAATCATCCTCACTCAATTAAAACCTAAGTGTCACCCTATTCCGAGTTCGAGCAAGTACTCACTTGATTATAAAAACTACACTAGTCTGGTTTCGATCAAAATGCCTAAGCCTCGAACTTATGAACAAAACTTTCACAAGGCATAAAAGAAATAAAGATAAGTCGGAAAGGAAAGAGATCATTATATATATGAATATTTACAAGGTCCAATCGGGATCCTATACAAAAAAATCAAAAATGAAAAATCCTAAGGTTCTTGATCTCCTTCGGGGGCAGCTTCTTCTATATCGAGGTCCTCCCCATTCTCGGACCCGCTCTTGCTACCATCATCATCATCGTCGTCATCGGAAGTGGCCAGCGCTCCGGCTTTGGCTTCATGCTCTCTAGCCTTTGCTATCTCATTGGTAAGATCAAAACCCCGAGCGTGAATTTCCTCGAGGGTTTCCCTCCGAGATTGGCATTTGGAGAGTTCAGCAATCCAATATGCTCTAGTGTGAGCGGACTCGGATGCCTCTCTCGCCTGGACTTGAGCGGCTTCAGCATCAGCCCGATAGACGGGCACGATTGCATCCACCTCGGTATTTGCTTTTTCGGCTTCAGATTTGGCCTTGGCAAGTTCAGAAGCAAACCGAGCCTCAAGCTCCTCTATTTTCCTTGCTTGAGTCGAGCTCCTCTCTTTCATGCCTTGAAGTTGACTTTTGACCGATGATAATTGGGCTCGAGCAGTCTTTTTTTCTGCAGTAAAGCGGTCCATACCTTCCTTCCACCCCAAGGACTCCGCCTTTATTGTGTCGACCTCCTCACTGAACTGCTCGATCCTCTCAATTTTCTGCTACAGTTGTGAGATTGAAATATTAGCCACCGTTCCAGGATCGAGCCCATGAGCTTTTAAGATTTTCATTACCTGCTCGATCAGATCTGTCTGAGCTTGGTGAGCCTTGGCCAACTCGGCTCGAAGATCTCTGATCTCTTCCTCTTTCTGCCCACTAAGAAGTTTGAGGGCATTTCTCTCCTCCGAAAGCTCTCGGAATTCAGACTCACATCGGCTCAGCTCCGCCCGAGACTTGGAAAATGCCTCCTGATATAGAGCTAACGCCTATATGAAAAGAGAAAAAGTTAGGCATAAAATGGAAGAATATGACATCAACAAAGGGAATCGAGACTTACCCGATTCAGGGCTCGTTGAGCCTCGAAGAAAAGACCCGATGTGTCACTTGTTCCGGCAGCATCCTCGATACTTGTAAACAAATCATGGAAAGGATCCTCTCCCTCTTGAGCTCCGTCTACCTCGAGGTTCCCCAAAGCTCGGGCTTCCCGAATCGCCCATTCAGAAAAAGCAGGGAGAGTGGACGAGTCTCAAATTACTATTTCCCCAAGGGAGTCACTTGGGGCGTTCTCCTCAGTTCGAAGAGCTTTAGGGTCGGTCCCTTCAGATATACCCACCGTTTGTTCATTTCGGTGGGAGACATCCTCGATCTCCAATGACTCGGGGACTTTGCCCGAGTCCTTCTCCGATATCCCCTCAGTTCGAGGAGGAACCTCATCAACCACCATCAAACCAGTTGTCTTTGGGGCATCGATGGTTTTTCTTTACTCGGGCCACCAGTATGGAGCCATCGTCATTTTCTTCTTCTTCGTCTTCATCCCTCAAATGTCGAATAAATTCTTTGGTCAGAGGGATGGTATTCTTCCTCGGCTTACGAGCCGTCCTTGTCTTAAGTTCTGGATCCTCGGAAGCCGAGGCCCTTTTTCTCTTATTATCTTTCGCTGGTTTCGGAACCGGGGCCAAGGTCTCTTCCTCGCCAGACGGGGGCCTCATCACCGCAACTTTGCCCAGGCCTACAGCAGGAAAATTTGTTAAGTATAAGAAAGACATTTTGATCGAATCATCAAGGACATAGGAAAGGGGCTTACCATGAGTTTTGGCCTCCCATCGGCCCTTTGATAAATCGTGCCATAAGCGTTCAGTGCACGAAGAGGTCGAGGCCAGGTCCCGAACCCAGCTCTTGAGGTTAGGAATTGCACTGGGCATCTAAGCAACTGCTACATCACGGAAAAGGATATCGATGAGAAGAAGCAAAGGGCCAAAACAATAAATAAGAATTAACAGTGGCACTATACTTACGCTTCATATTCCATTTCTCAGAAAATGGCATCTTCTCGACCGGGATTAGGTCGGAAGTCCTCACTCGAATGAACCGGCCCATCCCGCCTCGGTCCTTGTCCTCTTTTATGCTCGCGAACAACACTTTGGTGAAAGGCATCCCTTCGACTTTGCTGACGAAGAATCGGAGCAGAATAACAATTCGCTAAAAAGAAAGGTGGATCTGGCCTAGGGTTATCTGGTACTGACGACAAAAATCGATGGGTTGAGGGGGCCCAACGTGAAAGGGTAGGTGTAAAGACTTAAAAACCCTTCCACATGAGTGGTAATGTCTTCTTCCGGGGTCGGTATCACCACTTCTTCGCCTTTCCAGTTGCAGTCTTTCCTTACCTGTTTAAGGTACCCTTCAGTTATCGAGCATATGTACCTCGACACTGGCTCGCATCAACCAGGAATCGATGTGGCTTTATCAGTTTTGAAGTCAGAAGTAATAACACAAACCCCGGGAACACACTCTTCATGTCATGGCTCCACCGGTGTTTTGTCGCCGGCCGCGATTGTTGATAACCAATATTTTCCTCATATTTTTCAAATATATATATATATATATATATATATATATATATACTTTCAAAATAGTGCATATGCACCATCATTTGATCTACAAGCATTTTTCATAATTTTCTATGGTTTTTAAAGGCTTTAAATCAATTTATTCCTACCTTATATTATATAAATATCTATTAATTACCTTATAAATTATTTTTATGATGATTTTATCATCTACACTTTTCATTTACATCCATATTAGGTTTTAAATATTTTAATTATATTTTGTTATAATTACATTTGCATTTTTAGGCTAAATTGTATATTTTGCAATAATAGCCCATATGTACTTATAATTACTTTATTTATGCAAACAATAACTTTTATATTTTTTATAATGTTAAACAATCATTTTTAATCATTTGCATGGATAAATAATATATTTTGTTATTTATCTATTATTTTTATAAATTATTATGTATTAAAATCGGGTATTTAAAATCTGGCCCTAATTCTATAACTAATTCGGACCTAAAACTACCCAAACCAGCCTAAGCCCAATACCCCTAATCCAATTACCCTTACTCATTCATTAAAGCCAACCCCAGTCCGCCTAAATCCTGACCGTTAATCAAAAATGATCAACGGCCCACAACTAATGACCCTCTTCCCTTATATCCCTCCTCTCTACCCTAATCCCCACTTTTCTAAAACCGCCGCCCTCATTTCCCCTACCCTGTTGAACCCTAACGCCGCCGCCTCACCCAAATCCTCCTAAATCCCGGTTCTAATGGGATTCTTACCCTATCCCCTTACCATTTTAGGGTTCTTCCCTTATTTGGTGCTAGATTCCGGAATAACTTAGGTACTTGCCTAAATATGGAAAGTACCCCGATTTGATTCCGTCCAAATCTGTGTTTATCGTTTGAATCCGGACAAATCTCGAGTCCAAGTACATTATTTGTGATGATTCTCTCATATCTCTCTTGATTGATACTAAGCCCTAAAGGTTAGGGTTTCAGATCTTCTTTGATTTGAACCAAATCTAGTTCAAACTTTGTTTTTTTTAACATTTCTTCGTCTATATTTTCTCTATTACTTATGGGTCTATTGATTTTTGCTGATTTTGTGACTTACCTAATTTAGGGTTTCAAACCCCTTTTACTTGAACCAAATCTAATTCAATTATAAGTTTCCTTTTTTAAGTTCCTATATATGTTTATTTTGTGCTAATATGGGTTCTTTTCCTTTATTCTTGTTGATTTTGTGTTTTACCCAAAATTAGGGTTTCAGTCCCTTTTTACTCGAACTAATCTGGTTCAATTTCATGTCTCTTTTGAATAATCCCTGTCTACGTTCCTTTGTATGTATTAATACATGATTTTTTGCCATTATTCTCTACTAATTTCGGGGTTTACCTAATTTAGGGTTTTCAACCCTTTTTACTTGAATCAAATCTGGCTCGATTGAGTATTCCTTTTACAATGATCTCTTGTCTGCCTGGTGTGATTCTTTACCTTATTTCCTACTGGTTTTGTGCAATTTGTTTACCTAAATATTAGGGTTCAACCCTACTGATTTAAACACGACCTCAGTATTTAAGTGAGGAATTCTTTAATGCTAGAACATTATTCGAACCCCTCCCCACTCCTAGCAATACTACTCTGTGCTTTTGATTCCTGGCCGGCTGGAAGCCAAGGCCAGAAATCCTTAATTGTTTTGCTTCTATTGGTAACAATTGCTACACTATTGGATTCCTTTTTTCTGTTTCATCTTAACTGGTGATTTTATTGAATCCTTTGCTATTCCATTATGATTACCTATTTAATGTGTTACTGCTATCAAACTATATTACTCCAAATGTTATTACCTAAATTTAAGACATGTTGAACTTCGTTTGAATTTGCCTAACTTTGTGTAATTTAGGGCTATTCTTTAGCCTTAAATGCATTCATACCTTTCCTAAGGACTGTTTAGTTATGTGTGCCTTAACAGATTCATCAGTTTGTTTATTGAACCTGTCACCATGTGACTTGTTTGGTTCTGTGCTCACTATGTTATGATACCTCTGCTAAATTATTTAATCAGTTCCTAATACTAATTTGTATGTTCTTGACCTACTGTTAATAAAGGAGCTTTCTTTCTGTGACTTAGTCTGATCTGCAGTCTTTATGAACTGGTCTTATTAGCATGTGACTGTGTTAGCTTCTAAAAACTGAATTAAGTCTGCCTAGGTTCAAATGTGTTGCTTTTTGTTTATGTTCTATGTGTGATTCTGTACCCCCTAATCCCATCTAATTCTCCTGAATTCTCACTCTTTGTTGGCTGAAAGCAAAAGCAATTTAGGTTCTATCCCTTGGCCTCCCTAGTGTGAGCACTGCTCAGGGTTCATATGAGACCCTCGTGAACTCTCACACAAGGATTTGGTCCCTAGTCTTATTTGAACTGTTCTGATCATTCTTCTCTAGTGTGAGCCCTGCCCTGGGTTCTTGAAGCCCTTGGGAACTCTGACACACTAGAGATTTGGGTTCTGTATGCTTATCCTTGAGATATGGGTGAATCATTCACTACTGGTTACTCTGTATATTTGAACATGTGCTTTTGGAGCTACTGTGAGTTAAAGGCCTGGCCCGTCCGGGTGTATTTGGGCCTGCTGCACACTTCCTATAGTTTTTATACTTTGTAATTCATTCATTCAATTCTGGTCTGTAATAATTATTTGTAATAACAATTGGGGTACTATAAATTAGGAAATTGGGTTTATTTTAATATTTGCATGAGAATGGGTAGAAATTTTGCCTATAGGTGTTTACTTTGCTCATTCTGCTATTGTGTTAGATAACCTTCCTATGTGTGTTTACTTTTCTCATTCTACTATTGTATGTTAGATAACCCGCCTATAGGTGTTTACTTTATTCAAATACATTCTTCTATTGTATGTTAGATAACCTGCCTTTAGGTGTTTATTTTGCTCGAATATGCTCTGTAGATAACCTGCATATAGGTGTTTACTTACTCGAATAAGCTATGTGGACAACCTGCCTATTCTGCTTTTTTAGATACCATGCCTATAGGGAATAAAATAACCAAAGTTCAATTTGCATTGCAGCATATTCATCAGGCATCATGATCATAGGGTCATTTATAAATCTGCATTTTTAGAAGTCATGCCCATAGGGTTCTTAATTGATTGATATGCTATTGTCATACTTGCTCATTTAGTATATAAGAACTAAAACCAGTTTCAATCATCAAGGGTAGGAATCATGTCTATAGGATAATCATTATCTGTGTTAAGCACTAAAATCAGGCTTCAAGACACTGCCTCGTTGAACGCTAGTAGCAAGCATGCCTATAGGAACAACTGAGTAATTCTGAATATCTCTCGTGTTTATTACTGCCAAATACTGAGTAAATCACCTAGATAGCATGTTTATAGGTTTCAACCGCTTATGCTTATAATCAGTAGACAATTGTGCAGTCACTTAAAAATTACTTTGCATAACTGCTCGCATGATTAAAATCTAGAATCATATAGAAATCATGTTTATAGGGCCTAACGACTTCAATTGTTGAAACTGTCAAAACGCCTAATTTGTTTGCGTGCATTTGCTGCCTAAGTGTGGAGGATAACCTGAGCCCTTATTTGCTTTTACATGAAAGTCCAATTGGTTTTGTATGTCGCCTAGTTTTTATCATTTTTGAGCAACCTAAGTTAAATCTAGAACCATCCAAAAAATATAGGTCCAAACGCCTCATGGGCCATAGGCAAGGGACGGGTAGTGCACGTATAGGGTACGATTTAGAATTGATTAGATCACTTTAGGTAAATAACTTAAAGATAGTAATCGAGTAACAGGAGATGATAGTCTGTGCCCGCTGAATAATATGAGTAACACCCCCGTCTTGGGGGAGTTACGAAGTATTATTTATGTTGCACGGGGTGATCCTTTAGGCTAAAAAACATAGGACCCCCCACTCCTATTAAAATAATTCTTTCTTTATGTTTCTCTTCTCTCTTAGACTAATTCACATGATTTAAGTTCGAGGTAATTTGAGCCCTTACCAGATCTTTGGTGATGAAAACTAGTAAACACGAGTCATTTGCAATAGGTTCCCTAACGCACCTTAATCCGTTAGGTAGCGACTCTCTTTTAATAGCCCTCCCTTCCTTTTAAAAGAGTTCTCAATATCGAAACCCGATTTCGCGAGAAAGAGGGGCGCGATAGCATGGCGACTCTGTTGGGGATATCCTTAGGCTCTTACCATAATGAACTTGGTCTATGTGAATTAGTCTCCCTCGATAAGCGTGTCTTTATTATTTTATGCTCAAATTCACCGTTTATTTGCTACATGCACACCCCCTTCCCTATTTTCCCTTTTACATGAATTTACATGCAACTTTTTGTTTAACCTTGTTCGCTAGCTTCAATCTTTATGTCTTTCCCAATCCCTATCCATTTTACCGCTTTATTATAATTTTTCCATTATGCGAACTAAATCCTTCTTTGTTTTTCTTTCTTTCCTGTCTTTACATTTATTAAATACCGTATTTATCGCTTTCCTCATGCAAAATACTTGACAAGGTGTTGTTTTATTTTTTACATAATTACATGCTCTGCATCATATTCCACTCGTGCGCAATTAATACCATAGCGGCACTTGATGAGTGTTCGCGCTCTTCCTATATTACCCTTTTTAAATTTGGAAAGGCTTATTTGCGGTAAAACTAGTCAATCAGCGGTGCAGTCGACGGTTCCGTATCTTTTCCTCTCAAGTTGTCCGCTTGAGGGTACTGGTCTAGACTTCTATAGAAAACCCTACTCTGATGTTAACTGTTCATGCATCATGTCCAAACCTAGCATGAGTTAGAATGCTATCCGCATAATAACTCTCTAAGGAAAGCCTTGTCCAAAGTCCATCGGGATTTCCATAATCCCAATGGGCACGATCATGATACATGCATTATTTGGAGAAAACGTGCCGATATGCTAATCATTAATGTGTAAGTAGTCAAATCCAGAGGAGGGAAGGGCTAACTTTGTTTATTTTGCAGAAAATGAGGCACGAAGTCCCCAGGTTCGACATGGTCCGAAGTATCTCACCTCTATTGCTAGACTGGTAGGAAAATCTCTTGCCAAGCGACAAGAACCGTATGAAAAGAACTCTTGGAAATTTACCTTCTTTGCGGGACATTCAGCCAAACAATGTACTGATCGAGGCCGCTACTATGTTCTGGGATGAAAATATGGTTGTTTTCCATTTTGGTAACATAGAGATGACTCCCCTTCTTGAGGAAATAGGAGGTTTTGTTGGTACCAGAAAATCGCACTTCTAGGGGATTTCTGAAAATAATGGGTCTTAGAAAGAATGACGAGTTAGTCTGCTTGAAGAATTCCTACATAGCTTTCCACTTCATTTACGAGCGTTATGGGCACAGCACATCCTACCGTATTTTTCATGATGAGTTTTCCATCACTTCCCTGGGTTGGACTCATCGTCGGGTTTTTGTATTCATCGTCTGTTTCCTGGGTATGATAGTATTTCCAATCCAAGGAGACAGGATTCACACTCGTTTGGCTATGGTCACCAAGACTTCAATGGAAGGGATTGAGGGATAGACTTCCACTATTGTTCCAATGATCGTGGCAGAGATATACCGAGCCCTGGACCGCTGCAAGAAGGGATTCAGACATTTTGAGGGTTGCAATTTGTTGCTGCAGATATGGTTGTTGGAGCATCTTCAAAGGGGACAGTACCGTTAGGAATTTCTACGGCGCGCATGGAATAACCACATAGCTTTCCACCATCCGAAAAGAATGACTTTCATCCCAGACAGGTTTGCACAACCGGAAAACGCTGTGGATTGGGTGCACTTCTTTAGCAATTTAACTGATGAGAAGGTCCATTGGATGTTCGAGTGGTTCCCTACTAGCGATTTCATCATCAGGTCCAGGGATGTTCCCCATTTGGTGTCGATCGGGTTGAGGGGTATATATCCTTATGTTCCTATCAGAGTCATGAGACAGGCTGGGAGAAAATAAGTCATACCGCGAGTCTCCAAGATGAGTCATTGCAAAGCAGACTTTCAAGGTGATGCCATTCCATTCAAGTATGAAGCCCAACACTTGTGGCATCTGAAGATTATTGTGGAAAGGATACCATCGAACCAGATCGGTACCATACCGGTCATGTGTATTTCTACCTATCATGATTGGATGATGACTTAGCAGGAGAAGTCAAGCCATGGATCGATCGAGGAAACAGGGTCATAGACGATGCTGCCGAAGCACAAGTAAAATACAAGAGGCTGCGCAAGAGAATCCTTGAGTCTGAAGCCAGACATTTGGAATAACACAAGATAGACATGGAATCAATCAATGAATGGAGGGAAGTTGCTACAAAATCAAAAGAGAGGTCGGAATACTTAGAGCAGGGTCTGATGGAACTTGAAGGGAAGATAAGGAAAATGATCGTGGATTGTCAGAATGCAGAGGGCAACGAAGGAAGACACCTAGCAAGGGCGTATCTGCTGCTGGACATGCGCGACCTGGGAAATCTGATCGATGGGGCCAAGAAGGCTAAACTTAGAGAGGGTCCCTCCGGGACCAAATAGAATAGAATTATTGTTTATTTGTTTTTCTAGAGTCGTTTTAGAAATTGATTGTAATAAGGAAAATGTCACTAGCAACTCTTTTAATTATTGTCACTTCAGAGGTTTGATCTATTTATTGCATTAATGAAATGAGGCAGTTATCGGCATCAAGTTTCTCCAAATCTATGTGTCGCTAGGCCTACCTTAGGCATAATAAGGTCCCCAAAATTAGGACGCGAATTTATAATTCTGCAATACATGTTTAAATACTGCAAATATCCTTCCAAAATCCCATACTGACTTGTTTACTTTTTCACTTTTCTTTGTTTTGATTATTCCCATCCCCTAAGGTTGGTTCTTGCATACTGGCATCATAAGCGTATCATACCAGATCCAGGGGCCCTCCACCTCCTCCAAGTGATCCTAAAAGTAAGGGAAAGTCTAAGATGGATGACATGAGTGGTATCAGGAAAGATAACGTTGCATACGGAAAATGTTGAAACTTCAGATGGTCGGAGTACTCCGGCACATAATGACTTGGTTCTACGGTTGGAATAGAAAATACTAGAATTGCAAGGGAAACTTGAGCTGGTCCGCAACTTGGTAAACCTCTCCCTCACCTTAAACGTCCCGGATATTAACCAACAGAATGCCCAAAACCCAACACCTCCTCAAAACACACCAAACCAACATCCACAAAACCCTCCCGCACCTCATCAATACGCCACACCTCCTCAAACTCCTAACCCTCCACCAGTGCCAACTCCTCCTCAACACCAACATCTTCCGACTCAGTATCCATAAGCTACTACCTACCATAC